>PVIJ01013591.1:0-44494 GCA_004024925.1 Scalopus aquaticus | reverse complement strand
TGGGTTGCTTCCATACCTTTGCTATTGTGAATAGTGCCGCAATGAACATACGGGTGCATGTATCCTTTCGGATTAGTGTTTTTGTGTCCTTTGGGTAAATTCCCAAAAGTGGTATTGCTGGGTCGTATGGGAGCTCCATGTTTAGCAGTTTGAGGAATCGCCATACAGCTTTCCATAGTGGTTGGACTAGTTCACATTCCCACCAGCAGTGTGAGTCTACTATTTCTTAAATCATGTCACCTGCATTGTATCTTAACTATCATGCTTTCATTTCCCTATTTGCAGAAAGGATATGATAACTACCTCAAACATGTTCTTATGAGGATCAGACAAAATAGTATTAAGAGTTAAAGTACCATATGTGTTTCACAGTCCCAAACATAGGAAGTCTTTAATAAATGTTAGTTTTCTTCATCTTTTTACTTCCTGGAGTCTACCGATTTGAACTAGACTGTATCAGTGCCTTATATCACCTACTATGCTCTTATTTCACCCTTAACTACCCATAGCTTAACATACTTTTATGCCACTTATTGTGATTTGAGACTATGGACAGCTAAGTTAATAGACTGGTAACCATGCTTTCATCAATTGGTGATAAAAGTAAACAATTTCACCAGAGTTAAAACTGAATTGTGTAATTAAGCACTGTATGAAGCTTTGTATTTCCTGACTCTCTTACTTATCAATTTAGAGTTAGTATTTTAAGGGGCTTGTTGTTTTCCTTATTCCCAGATCCCCCGCTCCCAGATCCCCCATTATACTCCTGATATTTTTTTTATCCAAACACTCCTTGTGAAGTGAGTTTACTTGTAATTCTGGACATAAATAATTTACATTTGTGAGGGACTACATTTTCTAAGTGCTCCAGTTTCCAAAATCTTCCTTCATTACTTTTTCTTCTCTTAATGGATGAAGCATTTGCTTATACTCAGAATGGTAGGTTCTAGCAAACACTGATGAATGATTGTGACCTTCCAAAGATAGGTGAGCTAAAAGATACAGAACTTTATCTTATTATTGTATATGACATTTCAGGATGTTGCTGTCGTTTGATGATATGTTACAATTTTTAATAACAGTTATTTATTTCAAATATAGTGTATATAATTTTCTGTAATTTATCCTCAAACTAACATGTGAGATAGGTTATTTTAAATTGCATTTTACAGATGAGGAAAGAGTAAATGACAAGTAAGTGTCAAAGTCAAGGTCAAACTTAGATCTGTTAGCGTCCCAAACTTTGTCCAGAAGCCCTTTTGACTCTATGAATATATCCCAGATGGACCAATCCATATGCCTTTGAATCAAGTAGTAATTTCCAGAAAGACATCATTTGCCTTTGAACACTTATTGACAGGTGCTGTGAGACAGCAAAGGAATAAGTTAAATATTAGCATGAACAGAAGATCCTCTTGCTAGGATGATACCTGATTTCAGGGGCAGCTTTCTAAGTACCAATGGAGATATATTGAAATCTTTTCTATGAAAATTAGTAAAATTACCAGAGAAAACCTGTCTTCAAGATAATGTTTAATGTTGATCTTATTCCTGTGTAAATATGAACATAATTACCTTTTAATAATAGGTTTCTGCTCTTTATGGAAAATTTTTTAATTTACAAAAACACAGTATTGTATATTTTTTATGAATTTGGGTTCACAAACTAATACCATTTCACTCTTGTCCAGTAGATTTAATAGAAATTTTAATGCGTTAGTGAACTGATAACTTTCTCTTTTGCTCTTTAATACTGTTTCAGCTGTTGATGTTTGTAGTGACATATAGTTTATATTCTACAATTTTCATTTCTGTCCATATATGTATGTATCATCTGTGCATTCCCATTTAAGGGCATTTATATGGCTTCCTTTGTTTTACTATATAGGCAGTGTTGCAGTTAAATCCATTTTCTCTAGTATATATGCTAGATAGGGAGCTAACACATACACATTTTCAAGTTTTTATTAGAGCAAGCTCTTCCATGAGTAGTTGAAAGTGTGGTTTACAGATGTATCTTGTTGATGGATTGTCAACTCTTTTGATACAGGAAGTAACTATAATAGTTACCTTTTTATCTTATCCTCTCTCATGTTGGTGTATAGTAGACATTCAGTAAATATTGGTTTAGTGACAAGTAAATTGTTACTACTGAATTGAACTGGCTTTAAAAATGTATTTCTTCAAGTATTTTGGGAATGTGTTTTTAAAGAAGATGGGTTTGGTACATAATAAAAGCTTGAGAAATAGCTTTAATATGCAAGTCAGTAGTTTTCTCACTTTTTAATATATTTCTTTGATTTAGTTATAATATTAATGAGGGCATCTTTATGTATCATATTTATCCAGATGAGGTCCTTACAGTACTCAATGAATATTTTCTATGGCAGTTTTCTTTTTGTTTCAATTGTGGTAACAATGGTTTACGACACTTTGTGATTACGGGAATAGGTTCACATCGCTACAGATGTATGCTGTTTCTGACAGCATGTAGTTTTGATCAACCAGAGTGTAATTTTTATTCTCATATTAGTTATGTACATTCTTACTGTTAATAAAATTGGCTTTATTTTGTTGGATGTTTTTTGAAAGATCCACTTTAATTGAAAACAAAATTTATTTGGCAGCAAAATCTTAAAAAATTATTAAGCTGTTATTTGGGAACTTTTTCAGTCTGAGAACATTTTTGCTCATATATTATTTGCTAGAGCTTATCCTAGTATTTTCTTTTTAATCTGTTGGTATCTTTCAACTATTGCAATTCTTTTGCTGTTGTTATTGTCTACCTATGTAATCTGTAATTTAGGTTAATAAAAATATGTGTTCTTTCTTTTAGGATTACATATTTTAAAAAGTCAAATTTGATGCAAATCAAATTTTCTCTCAGATATAAGTGTGAAAGTGCTGTCTTGAGCTTTGTGCTCTTGTATTGGCAACAGGAGGTAGTGAGTTGAGATAAAGATCCGAGTCATTAGACTTAACAAATATAAATTTTATAAGATTAGATGCCAGTTGGATGCTAGGCATGCATTAAAATTATCATTTTGAACACTTGTTATTCAACTTCTTTCCTAGGCTTGTCAGTCAACAGATGAGATAAATTGTTTATATCTAGGGAGAAGTTTTGGCTTGTTTTTCTTTATCCTTAGTAATGGGCTACTAGGCTTTTAGGATATCCAGGAGTTAACCCCATTTATTTTTTCAGTGGTTAGGCTTAATTGGCTGAAGAATTTCTCTCTCTCCCTCCCCCCCTTTTTCTTTTAAGTTTGCCTTTGTGAATATAATTTATAAGCTGTAGTTGAATTTGGTTTTTGTGTGATAGGATGTTTCTTTCCTAGCATTTTGTTATAGAAAAGATATATTGTTATGAAACTGTTCTACCACTTGAACTTGGACCAGACAGTCCTCTCTTTAGTCAAAAGGTATGTAGGTTGTGCTTTTATTTAGACAATTGGTGTGGTGAGTGCTGTTCCTGTTCCTGCTATAGATTTTGCTTATTTATATTACTTATTGTCTGTCTTAGCTATTGAAGTTCCTGTACCAGGTTTGGGCATGAAGTCACCTCCTGGGTAGAAGGATGAGTAGTCAGAGTTGGGGTAAATTCTTTTGCTTGGGCTGTGTCTCCTTGTTTTTAGTAGCTGAGAAGTTTAAAAGCCAGGTGAAAATTGTTTTTTTCAGATCCTTTTATTGCATCTTATTTTGTGTAGCCACACAGATTTGAGTTGTAGGAAAGATCAGTATGGTATTTTTCTTTAATGGAAATTGTACTTTAATATATTTGATTTCTGAAAAATTATAGTAGAAGTGGGTAGCTTCAATAGAATTTTTGGGGTTAGAAAACTTGTAGTAATGTTTGTTCCCAGATTTTCCTTGATTGTTTTAGATTTAATCTTAAAATTTAGCTGTATGTCATTTGCTTTACTTTACTATATGAATGAATATATTGAGAATTATAAGAGAAATAGTTAAAAATTACCACTTCTAATTGACCTTTATTTGAGTGATTATTCTTACCTTTTTTTCCCCTCTCTTGCTAAATGTACCTTTGAGTAAGTAGAAAAGAAAGACATATTGGCATTTATTATTGTTTAAACACCAATATTAATGTCTAAGGTTATAAAATTAACTGTATCGTATATACTGTGTTATGCTATGAAATCTTCATTTTTACTCCTTTGCAAACATGGTTGAATTAGGTATCCTGTGATACATAGATTTCCATATGGGGAATCAAATATAATTCCATCTTTTTACTAGGTTATAATGTTAACTTTAGATATTTGAAGATAATGTTGAGTAGTTTGATAGTTCGCATGATTTAAGTTGTTCCTGGATAAAGCTTACACACACACACACACACACACACACACACACACACACACACACACTCTCTCTCTCTCTCCTTTTCTATTGATTACACTAGTCAACAGTGAGATCATTACTGACTTAAAAAAAATCCTAATCTGTAGTATCTTGGTGTGCTGAACATGAATATAACCCTGAAAATTTTTTTATTAGCTCTCGTTTTAAAGATATTTCATGTAATTCATTTTATATGTTTCACTGTGTAAATTTATCCAGTAGCACTGCAACAACATCCTGAATCAGCCTAGAATGATGTAATATTGCATTGCATTGCATAATACCATCATGCACACATCATCCAGAGTTGATTGCATCATTTTCTGATGCAGTGCAATACTACTGCCAGGCGGCTGCTGAAGTAAGCTGACATCAGCAGTGAACTATACAAAGGCCTGTCGGAAAGGTAGAGCATTGAAATTATTTCAGACTTTGTGCGAGACAGTTTCAGCTATTGTTCCATAGAATTGTTATTATTTTATCCATTTAGGCACAATACAATCATGCTTCGAAAGTGCGTTAATAGCATGGACAATTTCTGCTCTATTTGTGGGGAAGTGAAATTTGCCAACCAGAAGAAAAGTTACCACTTCTCAAGTGAGGAAGGCTTATTATCTTTGCTTGGGATGCAAGGTTGGTGACCAAGACAAGCCTTGGGCCCTGCATATATGCTGTGCTACATGTACAACACAGCTTTCACAGTGGTTAAATGGCAAAAGACCATCAATGGTGTGGCGAGAGCCAAGCAACCACATATAAGACTGTTCCTTCTGCTTGGTTCCTCCTCTTTCCGGTGGAATAATGAAGCAAAAGAAGTCAAGAGGAGTCTACCCAAACATTCCATCTGTGTTGAGACCAGTTCCACATGGTGAGGGAATTCCTATTCCAGAACCTCCAGCAGAATATTCTCTTGATTCATCTGATGAGGACAAAGGTGAGCTGACCTGTTCTATCCATCAGCCTGCAGTGATCCAGATTTCCACTGTGGTGCATCATCAACCCCACACAGACTAACACAGGAAGAACTAAATGACCTGGTTCGTGGTTTGGACTGATCCAAGAACAAGGCAGAATTGCTAGGATCGAGACTCCAACAATGAAATCTTCTCAAAGAAGATGTCACAATTACTTTCTATTGAAAGCGCCACCAGCCGTTGGAGCCTTTCTTCAGAAAGGAAAGTACTCTGGTATTTTGTTCCAATATTGAGGGCCTCATGAATGCCTTGGAAATCACTCATGACCCACAAGAATGGAGACTATTTGTAGACTCTTGAAACTGAGTCTTAAGGCTGTGCTTTTGCACAGTGGAAACTGTCTTCCATTTATTTTATTCCTGAACAGCTGTACAAGAGACAAGTGAAGAAATCTAAGTTAAAGTAGTCTATGACTTTATTTTTTACAGGTATTAACCTTAGGCCTATTACTATTGACATGCATTTTGTGATGTAAACACCAATTTATTGCAGATTACAAAAACACTAGGGCCAAAATTAGAATTTAACTGTCATATTCATGTTGAGCACATACAAATTGATAGGAAATGACTTAATTTTATTCCAGTAACATGACTATTGTAAAAATTTTTGACCAGTGTTATTTTTCTTATCACATGCCTTTGTAGGCAGTTTCATTATGCCATCTATTACACATTCCATAAGTTAGAGTCATTTTTAGTTTATGAGCGAAGAACTTAATAGAAATCAGTGTAAAAGGTCAAGATATAGTGTATATTTCACTGAATTCATTTGTCACCAAAGTTGTTTCCAAAGATTAACATTTTATTTATCACATCCACAAATCAGAAATCTTTTTGCTAAAACACTCTCCATTTTTAGTAATCTGTAGTAGCTAACTGCAAATATTTCTCCAGTTAGTAGTTCCTATTGTCAGTATGTTCTTAACTTGCCCATTTACTTTTCATTTTCTCCTTTCTTGCTTTCTTCCTTTATGGGTTCATTGCCTTCAAGTTTAGATGTATTTATCAAAGATTATCTAGAAATTTTACCATATTTTTAGTAGTTTCCCATGTGTTACCATTCTGTTGATATATTTAAATTCTTTTATTTTTTTCTGGAAAAATTCTTTTTGTGACAGGGAAGAAAACTGTTAAAAATGAGACGTTTAATGAGACGTATCAGTTAGCTTGAATGTAACGTCTGTCTGATACGTATACACCTTAGATTTTAGGTCATAATCTTGATTTTTGGTTGACAAATGTATGGGGAAGTATGCATCATTCTGGTGATGTCAAGTGATTCTTCATTAGTTTTCATACCAGAAGGATGGCAATGGCAGTTTAAAGAAGTAAAATCCATATAAATCTGTCCTTTTCCAAAAATTCAGTAGTTTTTAAAGGAAATGACTTCTTAAAAGTAAATATTGAAACCTGTGGCTTTGAATTTTTTTTTAATTACAAAATACCTATTATGTATTTTCACTTCTTGGTTCATTCATTCTGTATTTGATTTATTTCACTGCTTCCACAAATATATTTCCTTTTTTTTTTTTTTTTTCTTTTAGGAAACCTTAGTAAAATCTCTCAGGCTGCTAGGAATTTTAATCCCTTTTCTTTTGTCATGCTTTAATCACTTGATCTTTGCAAAGATGAAAATTACCAGATTTTTCTGTAGTTGAGTTTGCTTAGAAGAGCTTAATTTTATTTTATTATTGTTTTTAAAAGGAGATAGATTGAATGTAAACTGCACCAAGCAGATTTGGCATAATTTTTTTTTTTTTGGTGCACTGATATTGCATGCTTTGGTAGTAATATAACATGTAGAGATTACTTGGACAATTTAAAAAAAATTATTTAAATAAAATTCTTAGTTTTTAATTTTGTACATTTTCCATTATTTTTTGTTCTTCAATATATTGTAATTTGTAGAAACAAAAATTGAAGAAAGAATATCTCAGAAAGAAGCATAAATATATACCTTGTTACAATGATATGGTTTGTTTCTTCATTTTCTTTTTTTTTTTAATATTTATTTATGCATACAAGTTGGGGTATAGGCCAGAGGCGTGGGGTGGTAAGAGGATTCACCAGAGACAGAGTGGGGAGCAGAACAGGCAGACAGACTGAAGTACACTGCTGAGGGGAGTAGTGGGTGAGGCCGAAGAGGCCTGCTGCGCCTCCTTGGCGAGGTATCGAACTCGGATTGCAGTGGCTCTGGATAGCTTCATAGTGCTGCGCTTAACCCATTGCACCACCAGGGAGGTCCAGTTTCTTCATTTTCTTGGAGAATTAATTTGCTTGGAAAACTTGAGGATGGGCAAGTATTGGTTCTACAAAGTGTATTGTTTATTAACCTTGAATTAAGTTGTGTTTTTTTTTCTGTCTTGAATGCACATGTTTTTCTAATATACCTAGATGGTTTCTCTTGCAGTTAGACCAAGTATATAATGATCATCTTTTCCATATATTAAAATCTATTTAAAGATAGTATTTTTCTAATATTCTTTATATTCTGATAATTTTAGAGAACAGAAGCAGGAACAGTATTTTAAACTTCTTTATTATTTTTTAAAGATTTATTTATTTATGCATACAAGCTGGGGTACAGGCCAGAGGTGTGGGGTGACGAGAGGGTTCACCAGAGACAGAGTGGGAGCAGAACAGGCAGAGCAACGGAAATACACTGCTGAGGGGAGCAGCGTGCGAGGCGGAGAGGTTTGCTGCACCATGTGGGAATTTCCCCAGCGGGGCGTCAAACTTGCTTCTCCACTGCCAACAGCTCCACAGTGCTGCTCTTAACTGCTGCACCACCAGGGAGGTTCAAGAACAATATTTTAAAGAATGTAATTATGTTGATCGCTTAACAGTTATAGAATTGAAAATATTTTACGTATATAGTATTTTTAATAGTGATAAATCTTTTTCAGTCTAGTATATGTATTTTCCCAGTGTAATAGGTAAATTCTTTAGAGGTGGGTGACTTTTCCCTTTTATTCAACTAAGGCATACCTTTTTCTATAATTTCCTCTAGTTACTAGAATCAACTTATAATCACCTTATGTTTACCTCCTCTATGTTTAAGTTTCAATATTTGTACGTGTCTGAAGTTACTTGTTTTTATGAATTATATCATTAGAGGTACTTATCTTTGCACATATAATTTATCGATTATGCACTTCCTTCTTCTGACTCTACTTTAAAAAAGTTAATAAAACTTCTACTTCTTAAAAAATGATAGTGACTTAACGTTGAAAGTGATTTAAATTAAAAGGCCTCTTAATCTGTTTTCTGCAAATCCCTTTATTGCATGCATAATAATGGCCCATTCATCGTTGTGTGTATGTTTGTGCATAAGGTTATATATATAGATGAATATTCAAGAAATCATGCAATATTTTAATGACACTCTAAACTTTGTAAATAAAATTGTGCCAGAATTATATTAACAAGAATTATCTAATTTCTACTATTTAGAATGATTATTAATTAATGGTTGTTAAACATACTTAGCAAGACTAGAGGAACTTATTCTCACACCAAATAGTGTGAGAATCTGTAATTTAACAATCTAAATGATTGCTTTGTGAATTTGTGCATTGTTTTAGGGAAACCTTTCTATTTTTAGACAGTGTATGGCAAAACCACTAAGCAGTGGCCCTTGTAAAACTTTTGTGATTTCATTTACTATTAACATGCTGTTTGACAGCTGGCCTTTACTAATCTCACACCATGGGTTTGAAACTTTTTCCTTAAAGCTTTATTGTTGAATTATATTGTGTTCTTTGTTTCTCTTGGAAAAGGATTTAAACAAACTTTCTATTGCACTTGTTGAATATGTATTTCATAGTAACCACCATGAAGTTTGCAGCATTTAAGAAGATGAAGAAGCAAAGATAAAAGATATACATTCAAGAAGCCTTGGTTTCACAGTTGGCGCATAATCCTTTCTGCTGTCATTGGTACCCTAACCATGGTACCTACTAGAACAAAAGAAACTGAATTGGAAATTGTGGGAGCTGGGGAACATTCAGTTGGCAGCCCATCACATGGTCCATAGGCATTGTCAGGTTTCAGTTTGATGCCCTTTATTCTTTCTGACAGATGTGAGGTAGGGTCTATGAGAGGGAAGTCATTACTAGAGAGAGGGCAGTGTCAGATCAAAAGTAACCAGTGATCAAACAAGGTAAAGGGCTATGGAAAATAGACTCTTTTTCTGGCCTCAACACCTGCCTGATCACTGAAGGGAATAGTCCTTATGTGTCAGGGCAAGTTGATTTTCTTTGATGTACAGTGAATTAGAAGTCAGAATGGAAGCTTAACTGGAGTACAGAAGATTTTTACTTCATAGTTCTTGGGCAATTTGGTTGTTTAGTTTTTTTTTAACTTTAGTTATTTAGAAGTTATTTTCTGTTGAATAAAATGTTAAAGCTTACCGTTACTAACTTCATTACTCTTATTTATTTGAAGGTAGTACTAATAAAGCACATTTTATACTGTATAGAGTGGGCTTTAGAAGTCACAAACTCTTAATTTCTTTCAAGCCTCATTATATCAGCATTTGTATAATTATAATGGTGGAGATGTAGTTAGTGCTGAGCTTGGCACATAGTAGGTTCTTTTATAATAAAATTTCATAAGTTACCTAAATAATATCAAATAAACTTGAAGGAGCTCTTTGCTCCTGATTGTTTATTATATTTTCTTGTAAGTTAACCCTCTAGTCAAGTCAGTTGCAAGAAAATTTAAAGAGCTAATAATCTCATTGGGTATTTTTTAACATATGGTTCTTCCCCCCCTGCACTTTTATTATGTGAATATATTCAATATGTGACTAAAGTCTAGAAGAATGGTGATATTTTTATCTTTGATTGGTTTGCAATGTGGATAAATTAACATTTGAGGTATATTACTAAAAATTTCAATTACGATGCTTTTCACAAATATTTGACCACTACTGGATCTTAGTGACTCACCTTTTAGCATTTGGGCTCTTGAACAAACTGCTTGTAAATTATCATTAAGTACATTTGTTTGGTGTCTCCTTTTTAAAAGTGGTTTAACAGAGGCGTTCTTAAGCGTGGTAGTGATTAGATGATGTTTTATAGGTTTTTATTTGATCAATTATATTAGAATAAAATATTTTATAAGTTAGAATTCTATATTTTTGATGTTCTTTTAATTAAAAGGTTCTTAATATAGATTGATTATACAATGTAGATGCACTTATAGTTACTATTTTTTGCTTTTGATAGTGTTTTTACATGTTTGCCTTGAACTACCTCTTGAAGTACTGCAAATTGAAATCAGTATGTTAATATTGTTTGGATTTAGGGAGGATAATGTTTTTGGTTTCGGTCTTGGTTCTCTCAGGGTATCCCTCCACTCTGCCCTTCAGAATATTTGTGGAGAAGAAGTTGTGTTTGTTGATATTTTAATGTCAGGCAGAAACAGTTATGAATGGTCGGTTTCTGTAAGTGTGAGTTGTTTTTTTCAAAATGGATCTCAGAAGTGAAAAATTTCACTAGTCATAGTCTTTGTTTCATGGCATCTATAATATCATCATTGTCCAAATGTGATCTTATTTTCTTTTAAAGGTTTATTATCTATCCTTATTTAACATTTACATAAGAACCTTCAATCTAAATCAAGAACTAGACTATTACCAGTAACTCTCATCTATTTATGTATTCCTTTTCTCATTTCTGACTCTCTTTCAGAGATAATTATCGTAAATTTTAAGTTTATTATTTCTCCTATTTTCTTACATATGTGTATATGCCTACCAATAAATAATTTAGTCTTTATTTTTAATCAAATAAATTAAAAAAAAAGACCTGTGATGAATTGGTAAAATAAGTGTTTTAGCAGACATTTTAATATATTTAGGAGTGACATAATTTAGTAAATTAATCTCAGGGCAAAAGCTTAAACTTGTTAAATTTAACTTCTGAGGTATTTTCTGCTGTATTTTCATTTTATATCCTAGGAAATGATACTGTAAATTTGAAAATAAATGCTGCTGTAGTTACAGGTGGTGTAATTCTGGAAAACATATTCTCCTTGATCCCTTTATGGTTATTAGTTACATGAATCAATTAAATTTTTCTAAGTCTAGTCTCCCACTATTCGCTCATTTGCTCATTAAGCCTTTATTGAGTACATATGCAGCGGTGTGCTTCCAGGCCCCCACCCTTTTTTTTTTTTTTTTGAGTCATGCCAACCTACTCACTTTATCATAACTTTTAACTAAAGTGAGGAATTTCTTTTTATTTTGTATTTACCTTTGTAAGAGCCAGTTAGGGAGGATAGTAACTCACTGTCAAAAATGTTGCTCCAGAGCTAGTACTCTTAAATTTCATGTATTGAAAAGAGCAAGAGTACATTTCAAGAGTAAAAATTTGAAAATGATGGCAACTAGATAAAATTTAATTTGCTAGTGATAAGAAGCTGTTATTTTATTTTAGTTATCTAATTAAGATGATATATTTTGAAGTTTAAAATTAAAGGAGTTATTATACAGTATAAAACATGGTATATTCACTACAGTGACTTATTCTGTTCATTTTTTTTTTTAAATGAAGATACTTTATTGTTAAAGAAGACTTGTTCCATTGAGCCATAGTAGTCTTAGGTAGCAGGTGGGTAGAATTCTCGGGGAATTAAATGTAATGAATTGAATTTTGGCAGTGTTCCAATGGGTTAATATTTTAATTATTGAATATTATTAGGCTATTTATAAGAACATTGTCAGCCATATCACATAGAGTACGTACCTATGAGAAACCTCAAATATTCCCTCTGGTCATAATACTAGGGAAACTAGATTACTGAGAAACAATTTTCTTTTATTGTCATGCTACTGTGGATTTTAGAAAAGGCATTTTGGTCTCCTTATTCACCTAGGACAGAGTATTCAGGACTTTAATTTTTACTATAGAATAATTTTTCTTTTCAACTCTCATTTTTCCTTGCTTCAGTTTTCATTTCTACTTTTTTTTCTCCTATAGTGAGAAATGTGTATTTCCGTAAACTACCTCAATTCTTTTTTGGAAAGAGGAGGAATGATCTAAATCAAAACAGGAATGCTTGCATAAACACATGTAACTTGCATGCTATCTCCTTTGAATAGGCAATTATTGTAGAATGGAAACTGCTTTGGAGCTTGAGCTGGGACGATACTGGTTTAGGTATTACCTCTGTCCCATAGTTGAGTGACCTTGGACAGGTACCCCCTAAGGTCATTTTTCTCATAATTGGTGTGAGTACAAGTATTACCTTCAGCAGTTTATGTAAAAATGGTAGTCTCATGTTAAGTGATTAGTAAGATTTTTCCCTTTAATCATTTATCTGTCAAGCAATATCAAAAGGTAACCTTAATTAAAACATGTTTGGGAGGAGGATTCTATAAAGTAGCTGCGAAATATAAGGAAAGAGACCTAACTAGTCCTTTCTTTCATAAAAGACGCATGTTCATGGTTATAAAATTCTAATAATGTAGACAATGAAAAGCAAAAGCTTCCTGCTAGTCCTTCTTGTGGTTACTATCAGATAACTTTTATTTTTTTTTATTTTTTTATTTTTTTAAAATAATTTTTATTTATTTATGTATACAACCCGGGTACAGGTCAGAGGCGCGGGGTGGTGAGAGGGTTCACTAGAGACAGAGCTGGGAGCAGAACAGGCAGATCAGAGATACACTGCTGAGGAGAGCAGCGGGCGAGGCAGGAGAGGTCTGCCGCGCACCATGTGGGATTCTCCCCGGCTGGGCGTCGAACCGGCATCGTCCGCAGGCAGCAGCTCCACAGCGCAGCGCCCAACCGCTGCACCACCGGGGAGGCCCTCAGATAACTTTTAATGCGCATACCAACATGTATGCATTTGTCATCACTGAGGAAATCATACTGCTGATTTTGTTCTGTAGCACTTAATTATTTGTGGATATTTAGATTCTTAACTCTTTTTTTTTTTGTTCCTCATAAGAATAATAGTATATGTATCTATAGATTTCCACCAAAACATATTTTCATATGTGCTTTTCTGCTGTTGATCTTCATAACCTTCAAACTGGTTAAACTATTTGTTGACTTATTTGTTATCCCTAGTGGTTTTTTTTTTTTTTTTGAATAGTAACCATGTCTGCTGCTGGAATTTTCTGAGACCGTCAAATATTTTAACACTTAAAGGCAGAGATAAGAATAAACAAGATGCTGGAAAACTTTCATATACTCTATACTCAATCATATCCGTATGGAACATATTTGTCTTGTGAGAACTAATGCTTTCCTTTGAGCAAGGCCAGACAGAGGGACTTACAGATGCTTACTTATAACAAGACTGTAGAAAGGTAGCTTTTGTGTTGGACAGATAGTAGATTCCTATTCTAGCATTACCAATTAGAAGTTGTGGGCTTCTTCTTAAGTATGTAAATGGAAAATTTTTTGAGATTTGATTTCCATATGTATGAATTGGACATGATATCATACACTTTAATAGCTGAGAACATTAAATGGACTGAGGTAATATATGTAAATTGCCCAACAAGGCTTTTGGCAGATAGCAGTTGTTAATAAAATACTTGTTTAGAAACATTTGTTAACTTCCCAATTCTTATTTCTTATTTTTCTTTTTGACCAAAGGAAATCTGGAAGGAAGTTAGTCTTTACTAGAGCTTTGCTAGTCATAAACTTGTTTGTTATTGAGTAGCTTGGCATAGGGAGGAAGTGATCGTGGCCTAATGCATTTGAGTGGGGTCTAGTAAGCTGCTTGTGGGGAATTTCTGGAAGAGTTATCTTGAACCTCTAATGTTTGATAATTTTTTTTCCTAGAGCTCTACCTACACTTCTTACTGTTTTTTTTTTTTGTTTTTTTTTTAACTTTTTTACTCCTAATAACACCTATAATGGTTATTTCAGCTGATTTTTTTTTCAGGGGTTTCTATCTTTTTTTTTTTTTTCCATGAATCCTTATTCCTAGTAGTTAAACTCTCTTTCCATTAAATGGGGAATATTAAAATCATTAATTTTTAACCATATCATATGACCTGCAAGTCATCTGGTTGTAACAGAAAACCCTAGTGAAAAATTTGCTTAAACGGTAAGATGCTTATTATCTCTTAAGTGACCTTTGTAGAGATATTTCAGGTCTTAGGGTTGATTTGATTCAGTATGTCATGATGTATTAATGGAATTTGCTGTTTTTGACTCTGATTAGTTTTCTGCTTATGGCTTCTTCAATCTGGATATACTTGTTGTTCAGATATGTTATGTGTGCTGTAGTTAACTCCTCTTTATTACTGAGTATGTTGTGCTTAATTTGTTATTTGATATAAAATGTATGCCTTTAACAGTTCAGTAATCAATTTGCCTGTTAAAGGGCATTTGGTTTCTTTAGTTTTTTAACAATTACATAAAAATCTGCTGTGAACATTTGTGAACAAGTCTTGCAGGGGGCAGACTTATATTTTTCCCGAGTCAATAAATAGAGTTGGGGTAGTTTCATAAGTGATTAAATTGCACTTTGTGAGAAATTGCCAGAACTTTATAAAGTGATGATGCTACTTTATGCTCCTTCCAAGAATGTTTGATAACTCCATTTTTACTACAACCTCATCAGCAGGAGTTAATGTCAGGCTTTTAATTTTATTAATTTTTTAATTGAAGTGACATTGCATTATAACTTTATATAAATTTCAGGTGTGCATCATTAAAAGATCAAAGAAAAAATTATGTGCATATATAACATTCAGTTCAACATCACTTTCATTGTATATATAACATTCCCGTTTTAGCCTTCATAGTACAGTGGGCCCTTTTGCCTGATATATCCCACCCTCTTTCACCCTTGCCTTCTAGTAACCACAAGTTGGTCTTATAGTCTTAATTCAAGTTTTTTTTTAATTAATTTAGCTTGTTTACTCTATAACAATATATGAGTATATGGTGTCTACTCTGTCTGACTTACTTTACTAAGCATACTTTTTAATTTCAGTCTTAGTGTATATGTAATTTGTGGTATTAATTACTTTTCTCGTATAGCTAATGGTATTGTGTACCATTTAATGTGCATATTAGCCATCCCTCTCTCTTTTGTGAAGTGTTTGTACAAATATTTTGCTATTTTTAAAAATTATGGTTGTCTTAATTGAGTTGCTGGAGTTATTTTTATGTTTTGGATATAAGTTCTTATATCAAATATATGCATGCAATTACTCTCTCCTTGATTATGCCTTTCCTTTTTCTTTTGAAGAGTACAAAGTTTAAATTTTGATGAAGTACAATTAATGATTTTTCCTCAATGTTAAGTACCTTTGTATCTTGTCTAAAATCTTTGACTAGTGTCAAATGATTTTTTCCTTTGTTGTTTGTGTATCATACTCCATCACTAGAGTGTAAATAAAATAGGACTAAGGGAGCTTGTTTACCTTATTCACTGTTGTATTCTTTACCTAGAAGAGGGTCAAGCACATGGTAGTTTCTCAAAAGTAGTTTTTGAATGAATAGGACTTTTTCTCTCTTAGACTAGAAAATTTTAGCTTTTATTTGTCTTCTCTTCCATTCTGTGTATTTCAGTCTTCTTTAGATTGTCTTATTTCTTTTGATTGTTTTTTGCTTCTCTAGTCCTGCAGCTAACTCTTTAGTTGTAGCCCCTTTTGCTTTATTGATACTATTCCCTCTACCTTAGGTTTAATTATAAACCAAACCCAAATAAATCAGTTAGATATTTGCTCAGTTTCTCAATAAAGGTACTTTCTTGCTAAAAAATGGATTAAAGCTCTATTATAAGTGGTAAGGTAGAAACTACCATTTCAGTATTTCTCTTTCCCTTTGTTCTTGTTCCTAATAATTTCCAACTTTGTCTGTCCTCCTGCCTAGAATACTAGACCTTTCCCTCCTGCCAACATAAGCTCCACTTACTCTTTAGATCTTTTACTTATTGTTAAGATCAGGTTTTTGTCTAATTCATCTGATATTTTTGCCCCTCTGGATTCTTTGGTGAGGTAAGAATTCACACATTTTGCTTCTTTCATAAAGTTTTTTGTTACAGAGGCTGTTTCTTGGTTGGTCACTTCTTTCTTTCTTGACTGAATTTTATGGTGGTGCACTGTGTAGTTAGTGCCTTTATATCAGTTTTTAACTCTTTTAAAAATTACTTTATTTTTAATTGTGGTAAAATGCACATACAGTTTCCATCTTGGCCATTTTGCAGTGTACTTGTCAGTAGCACTAAATACATTCAGTTATTATCTAACCAATCTATGGAACTCTTTTCATTTTGCAAACTGAAACTTTATACCATTGAAACAACACAGTCCATCCTCCCTCCCCTAAGTTCCTTTTACCTTCTGTCTATGTAGATTTGATTCCTTCAGGTACCTTATAAAAGTAGATTCATATAAATTTTTGTGTATGTGTCTTGCTTATTTCACTTAGTATACTATCCCCAAAGATCCTTCTTGTTGTGGCATGTGTCAGAATTTCCTTTTTAAGATTGAATAATATTTAATAGTATGTAACCCTATATTTTATTTATCCATTCATTTATCTATGGGACACTTGGGTTGCTTCTACGTTTTAGCTATTGTGAATAGTGCTTCTATGAACTTGGGTTTGCAGCTATTTGCTTGAGAGCCCCACTTTTGATTCTTTTATATACATAACCAGAAGTGGATTTTGTGGATCATCTAATGATATGATTTTTCTATATTTTTGAGGCACTGACATATTATTTTCCACTGTAAATGTATTCATCATCTTTATTTCCACCAACAGTGCACTAGGGTTCTAATTTACACACATCTTCACTAACATTGTTACCTTTGTTTTTTGATAGTAGTCATCTTAATGTATAAGGTGGTATTTCATTGTGGTTTTGCTATCTATTTTCATAATGATTAGTAATGTTGATTGTCATTTCATATGCTTGTTGGCCAGTTGTATACCTTTGGACAAATGTCTGTTCAAGTTTATTTGTCCATTTAAAAATGTTTTGTTTCTGTTGAGTTGTTGGGAGTTCTTTAGATATTCTGGGTATTAGACCCTTATCAGATAAATGACTCACAAATAATTTTCTTCCATTATTTAGTTTTCATTCTCCTTTGCTACATAAACATTTACAATTTTTATTGTAGTTCATTTATTTGTTTTTACTTTTATTGCCTTTGCGTTTGGTGTCATATCCAAGAGGCCATTGGCAAACCCAATGTAATGAAGCATTTTTCCATGTTTTCATCTAAGGCTTTATAGTTTTTAAACTGTGTTTATGTCTTATATCTGTTTTGGATTAGTTTTTGTTTAAGGTGTAAGATAAAGATCCAATTCCATTATTTGTGTGTAGATACCTATATTCCTAGCACCGTGTATTGAAAAAACTTTCCCCGTTGAATTGTCTTGGCACTCATGTTAAACATCTTTTAACTATAAGTGGAAGGATCTGTTTCTGGGTATTCTAATTTGTTGGTATGTCTTTATATCAGTACCATATTTTAGATTTTTTTTTTTAATAATAAGTTTTAGAATCTTGAAATATGTAACCTCCAACCTTGTTCTTTTCCAAAATTGTTTTGGTTATTTGGAATCACTTGAAATTTTATATGCAATGTAAGATAGATATTTTTTTTAAAGATTTACTTATTTATGCATACAAGCTGGGTAGATTTTTTTAATTTCTAAAAAAAATGCCTTTGGGATTTTGATAAGGGATTACATTAATTCTGTGTATCACTTTGGGTGATATTGACAATTTAACAATTTTAAATAATCTATTCCATGGACACAGGAAGTCTTCCTTTCTCTGTTTTTTTTTTCCAAAAATGTTTGTAGTTTTCACTATGTAAGTGTTTCCACTCCTTGGTTAGTTTATTTGTAAATATTCCATTTGTGATGTTTTCTTAAATTCCTTTTCAGATCATTTATTGTTACCTTAGAGAAATCCAACAGATTTTTGTGTCTTGATTTTGCACCTGCAAGTTTGCTGAAATCATTTACTTTAAAATTTTTCTAGTGTAATTTTTAGGATATTCTATAGGATGATATAATCCATGAACAGAGATTAATTTAGTTCTTCTTATTTTGGATGCTTTAAATGTAGTTTTTTCTTGCCTTTTTCTTTGACTACAACTTCTAGGACTATATTAAATAGAAGTGGGAAAAAAAAAGGGGGGGGGGAGAATCTTTGCCTTATTCCTGATCTTAGAAAAAACCTTTTTGTCTTTCACCATTGAATCTAATGCTAACTGTGCATCTTCTCTTAGTTTTTATTGAACAGTATTAGTCATATTCAGTGTACACAGTATACTTATTCTGGATATAAACTGACCATTTTCCATTGCTATCAACTAAAGTTTTGAAGCTTACCTTTTTTTTTTTTCCAGGGGCCGTGCATATAGTTAGTTCCCAAATAATATTTCTAATGACTGTGAAGGCATTGATATATCACTACTACCTCATCCCTTGTTTGGGAACATCTATTAAATAATTGACAGCAATATTTTTATAGTTTTCCTCACTAATATCTGGTGGAGTCAGCACTTTGATTTTATAATTTCAGAAAGTTACTGGTTCAAATATAAAACTCTTTAAAAAATACATACCAAAGAAATCTCATATCTTTCTCTCCTTTGTTTCCTTTTGTAATCAGTATTTCTTTATGGAAAACATGAGAAAGTAGAATCAGAAACTAGGATCACATATTCTTTTGTAATAGAAAAATGGGATAATATTTACCTAAAGGATGATGTGCTCTTTACACAAAAGTTAAATTAGTATATATAATGCACTTTACATACTGCTTTTAATAAATCCATTTTTCTTGCCTATAATTGTGATGTTATAGTTTACTGTTTGGAGGTAGCTAATTCATTCAGTATTTGATTGTTGGGCTCTTAGATTGTACCCACTCTTTTGTCATGTCAGTTTGTTTTAAGTCTTAAGTGAATATGTAGGAGAGACTGTTTTGTTTAAATAGATTGTTTTGTTTAGATCTTAAGTGTATATATAGGAGAGATTCCCAGAGTTGGATTGCTAGGTCAAACCAGATTCCACTTCTTAGAGATTGTATTGTTTTCCATTCCATTGGAAATGGATTGAGAGTGCTTGCTTCCCATAACCTTACTAATGGTGTGATGTCAATCTATTAGATTTTACTATTTTGATAGGCAAGAAATTATATCTGATTAATTTTTTTTAAGCTTTATTTTTACTTATTTATGCATACAAGAACTGAGGTGTAGTCAAGAAGTGCGGGGAGAGGAGTTGTTGAGAAGATTCACTAGAGACAGAGTGGGGAGCAAAAAAGGTGGATCTACTGACTGAAATACACTGCTGAGCGGAGCCTTGGTTGAGACCGGAGAGTCTGCTGTGCCATGTGGTTTAGCTCCCTGACTGGGGATCAAATTCATGTTGAAGTGGCTGGCAACACCTTGATAGTGCTAAGACTTTAACCCCTGTGCCACCAGGAGGCCCCTATATTTGAGTAGTTTTAATTTGTGTTTCTCCCAATGTATGTCTGATTGGGCATCTTTTCATATGTTTAAAAACCACTTGCATTTCTTTTTCTGGGATTATTTATCCTTGGCTCATTTTGCTACCAAATTGCTGACCTTTCTTTTATGTATTTCTAGGTACTTTTTCTATATTAGATTATTGGTTCTTTGTATGTGAGTGGAATTTTAATTATTTTTTCCAGTTTGCCATTTGACTTTATTTAGCCTTTGACTGTAGCATTTTGCCAAGCAAAGTTTCAATTAATTTTTTTCATTTTCTTTTTTATTAATTAAATCATTTTTTTAGTGAGGTAACATTGGTTCACAACACTATATAGGAATGAGGGGTATAGGTTTATACCTCTTCAGATGTATGTTACCATACCACATTTACCACCAAGACACCAAATTACCTTCCACCAAGTCCAGAAGCTTTATTTAAGAATTAAGAAAAAAATACATATCATTTTTCTCTTTTTTGTCTTCTGAATTTTGAGTTTATAGTTAGCAGGAACAGCATTTTTTTAAGGTCCTGGCATATCCTTATGTGGCCAGAAACAATGGCAACATAAATTATCTGATCTGGTGTGGCAGACATTAAAATATTTTCTGGGCAGTAGTATGCAGATCTACTCTTACGTAATAGCATTCAACTCCAGTCTACATTTCTATAAAACAGAGGCATTTCTTATGTGAAGAAATTGTAGAAAGAGCATCTGATCATTTTTTTTGAAATCTGTACCAATGAAAGACATACACTTAATTTGGTCGGCAGTTGTCAAGAAGCTTCTTTCTTTACTCTTTTGTTTGTAAAGAACCAGCAGAATAAATATTTTAAAGATGTGAGTACATCTCTAGCAACTAGTCACTTTTATATCAGTATCTCCCAGTTTAGTGCCTGATTGGTACTACATTCAATAAAGATTATTATTGTGAGTTTGTTGTAGTTTTGAACATACTAAAAGTGCATAAATGCTATAGGATAGGTAAGTAATAGTAATACTAAAAATAACTCTATAAGCAATAACTGTTGAGTTATATGAAAACTGTTCTCATTAGATGTATTGTTAAGTACATACCCTTAGGATACTAGGTTAACCAGTTGGTGATAATTCACTTTTATATAGCTGTCATAAAGCTTTGTTTGCACATAGACACTTAAGCCTGTACTTTTTCTTAAAATAAATTTTCTTAAATAAGTTAGTCTTACTGTTTTGAAATTGAAATCGGTATATTCTGTAAAATTTTTAAAAGCTAACCTGTTAATAAAACTGTTTGAAACAGCCTTTTCAACTATGGTGATATGCTGAAAATTCACCTTTTAAAGGAATTATTTTAATTTGTATTAATTACAAATGTAGGGTTTTCATTCTTGAATAATCTAGCAATGATGTATTTAGTAACTGATACAGTTATTAGTTGGATCAAAACCTGTGGAAAGCAGAAAACGGAGTTTAGCTTTTCCCTAGATTTAAGTGTTTAAATGGAGTTAAAAATTGTCAAAACTATAGTCCTAGCTTATAAAGATTTTATTTAAAATATTTTCATATTTACTAGAGTTGTGAAAGATGCTGAATTTTTATAGTTCAATTATTTTTTAGCCCTCTTTTCTAAACAAGAGAAGAAGAAACCAAAAAAAATTTTGGATGCTTTCCAAGAGCTCTATGTGTGTGCATGAGAAGTTGTAATCACTTGATTCAAGTCTGAGTTTTATTGGACAGGCTTGTCTGGTGGGTTAAAATCCTCTCATCCTCTCTCAGTTGATAACTGGCTTATTTTCTCCCCTTGAAAATAGTAAGAATTTATTTTTTATAGCTATTCCAGACCTGGTGACATAGGCCACTTTGGCTTCATATGCTGCTGGCTTAAAGAAAGAATGAAATATGAAAAGACAAAAACAAAGAAGGGCGTAAATGAGAAGGTAAGGAAAGGAACAAAGCTCAAGGTAAAAGAACAAGAGAACATTGAAGATTAAAAATAATGAAATTAATTCAAAATAGTGAAGAGAGAAATATATGATGCTAAATGTTCTAAAGTAGGATCTCATGATGATCATACAAAATGCTTTTTTCAGGTAGGGTCTTAGATTATGTTTTAAAGAAAGAAATCTCAAAATTGAGCATTTCTTTTTCATTATATAGAAATAATACTCATGGCCAATAGGTGACTTTTGGACCTTAGGAAACAATTTTAGATCCTGTTTGGTAAAGTTATTTTTTGCTGCATACATTTCAATTACACGTATTTTGAGAAAAAATATTTCTGTTCACTTTTAGTGATCTTTAACCTATATTCTAGAGGTAATTATCATAGTTATTACAGTAGTAGTAATAGAAATTGTGCATTTAATTAAATTTATAAAGTGGAAGATAAAAAGCCTTTGAAATTATATTTAGTTTTATCCAGTTAAAATAATTCTTTTTAGATAATTGGTTTTTATCCAGTTAAAATATTTTAGGATGTTTACTATAATTTTGAAAATTATTTATGCTCTTATTTGAAAGTAGGTTATTTTTAAATAATTAATACTGAATATATCTAATGCTGATAGGAAAACATTAAAATCTTCACATTTTTATAATTGTCTTATAATTTTTTGGGGTAAAAATTATCAATCATTTCAAGTTGCTTCATTTCTTTCTTCTTGTGCAGTAGAGTACACAGTTAAAATTCATTAGCTATAACCTTTCCTTATTGGTAGTTTCTTTCCTGATAACCAAATTGGGAATGCTTTAATCCAAGAATTAAGACATTCAACTTTTATTTTACTGTAGGTGTAATCCCACACTGGTGTTTTTTAACTTAAGAAGAATTTCAAAGAAAATGCTTGTTAATATTTTTAAAAAATGTCTTTAATGGGAATGATTTTTTTCCCCCTCTGTGCTAATTCTGTCCATTCTGTACTTAGACTCTTCTGTTTCAAAGACTGGATTGGATAAATGATTTTAGCACTATTACTACATGGAAGAAAATTTTAAGTGGAATGGCTTATTTAAAAATGTTTCCTTTGTTGTCTATGTTCAGAATAAAGCCAATGGTAGGCAGCACTGTTTATCCCCATCTTGTGTCTTTATGGGGGAGTAGACAAAGCAGAATGTTCCAGCTATTTCAAATCAGTCAGTCAGTCTTAGTTGGGTTCGACCTTGATTTGGGGGTATGTTATAATTTTAGTCTTTTTTAATGAACATTTAATTTACACTGTGATTTTTTTTAAGGCTGTAAATTTAAAAGTGCTTTTAAATAGATTAATTTTAATTGTCCTCGCAAATGAAATGGGTGTTAGACAATTGCATTCATTGTTATCAATTGTTTGGCTTATAATTTTTAATGCCATGGATAGGAATGTTAAACATTTCACAGTTTGAAAGCAGTCATATTGTATCTTATCTATTGATTTTGTGTACTCAAATTCTAAATTCTCAAGCCTATAAAATGTTACTGTTTCTGATTTTCATTGCATGTAGTGCCAGAAAAGCTTAATGAAACAATATGATAAGGAGGAACTAAAATAATATTTCATAATTGAAAATACCATAAACAAATAGTAAAATATACTCAGTGAGATCACTTTTAAAAACTGGCTTTCACTTTTTTGTCAATATTTTAGGGCCTATTTGCATATAAGTTATTGAGGAACTTTTTATACATTTTTTAGCAATATTGGATTATTTGAAATTTTTGAAAAATCAAAATGATTGTAGATATAGTAACAGCACAATATAAGTTACATAATAGAAGGTCAGTAAATGGTTCTGACTGATATCTGCATCTTACTATTTCAGTAAAGCTGTAGGAAGGGCTGATAAGACATTTCCATTACTGGATGTGGTATTCTTTTTTTTTTTTGAGTGTGATATACTAGGTTCATTATTATTTTTAAATATAAGGTCGTTCAAAATTATAAAGAATACAGGATATCTTTTTGTTGAGTTAGTTGTTTTTTCCTCTATATTAGGAAACCGAACATTCATGTGTTAGGAAGGGAGATTATTTACAGTCTTTATAGTTATCTATTAGTAAATTGTTTTATTACCTGTATGGTATTGAAATGCGTTGTGAACTGTTTCTTGAAAGTCTTTTTTTGTACAAGAACTATGTATTTAATTTTATCAGTACTTAACTATTAAAGCTTTTATTTTGGCAAATACAATTTCAAAAAATTTTCTTACAGTTTTATAGATAGAACGCGTACACTAAATACTTTTGTATTTGAATCACCATGTTCCTAAGGTGCACATCATTTTAAATTACACTATCCCATTGGATTGATAACTGAAATTATATCTTGGTCTTGGAACAGATATTTAATCATGTTGTTTTAAGATAATGTTTTTAATGTGACAGTTTTATGTGCATATTGGTATAATTTTTAAAATGAATTTGGCAATTTATGCATGAAACCGTTTTCTTACCAAACTTAAGGTGGTTGACCTTCAGGATAGCATATTTTACTTTTAAAGAACATTTGGCAGGTTACAGAAAAATTAGTGTTGTTATTTAAAGTATACTTTATATTAGATCTTTAAAAAGTCACGACCATGGCTTTGGGTGTATAGTCAATGTTATCATTTTTTAAAAACATTTATTTTAACAAATAAATGAATATATATAAGCTTAATTTTTCAAAAACTAGCATGTCAACTTTACATATGTTTTAAAAAACTTCGTAATGGAGAGTATAATAAGTTAACAATTAAAAGCATGCCTGTTCCACTTAACACCTGATGAGATCTGATAGACGCATCACTCAGAACTAGAAATTGGACCATTACATATGATTTAAAAGATCTGATCATTACAAAGAAATTTAAATGTGATGGTTAAATATACAATAAATAATTTTTAAGAAAATTAAAGTGGAGAAAATAATACTGATTCAATGTTAAAACATATTTTATCTATTTAGTTGGTTTACGGTAACTATTAGATTTCTAGTAGTTTGTTGTGTTTTATTGGTCTCTAAAATATCAGCAGCAGAATTTCCAATATTAACTTTTATATCTCTTCTGGCTTGCTGTCATCTAATTCATGATTTGTTTATTTTATTTGAAATATTATGGTGCTGTTTAATAATGACTGCTTGATTGACAATGCAATATATATCAAGTCCAGTTTGTCTACTAATGAATAGGCTTCTCTGAACTCGGTAAATAAATTTTGTCTTCTGAATTTGAAGGTGATCCTTACTTTTATGTTTTGATATTTTAACATTAAAAATTTATAATTTATATTCGAAGACAGCTATCTTTTATATATGTGGACTTTGAATACTTGCTCTATAAAAGGTTCTGTACAATGATGTCTGGTGCTTGCTTTTTGAGAGATAGTATTTTATTAATCATCCTTTAAGTGTCTTTTAAGTTTAATTTGTAATCTATGATAGAAGTAATTTATTTTGGAGCACTGTTTCATGAGAAATAAGAATTTAAAGTTGATATTGCCATATAAATATTGTTTACATTTATTGTTGGTAATCTTTGAAAAACTTATTTTGCCTTGTAAGTATTTTACAGTATGTCACCAGTTTTTTTCCTTTAAAGATTTTTGTGTGTCAGGTAAGCAGGGTGGAGTTCACTGAAAGTCATAATCTTCCTTATACTTCATGTTCGGGATAGATCTTTGTGGACATCAAACAGGTTGTGTTATTGAAGACCCTTTTTAGATAGATGTGATGAGGCAGCCTCCCCAGCAAGTGTATTGATTTGCAAGGCCACGTTGCAGTCTTCAGTTATGTTTTGTGCCCATTTTGGGATGTTTAAAAATGGAGGTTAGTAACTTATTGAATGTAGCCTATAAATATAAGATAAATCTTTCCTAACTTTATCCAGTCTAAAGTATTATATAGATATAGAATATGTTTTAAATATTCCTTATGTATTTTTAAATATTTGGAAGACATTTGTCATCCTAATTCAATTACCAAATGAATAGATTAACAAGCATTATTTCAGTTGTTGTCTTTGGTGTACTTGAAGATAATTGAGGTTTTCTGAGACTGGTGCTAAATTAATTAAATAAACATATCCTTGATGCTTTGTTGCTGAAAGAAATTTTTTTTGGCAGTCTATTTCTAGAAACAAAAGACCTCTTGGTAGTATTGTAATTGAAAGGAAAAAAGTGAAAGAAAATGTACCAAATTTAGTTAAAATTATTTAAGTTTGAACTAATTTATAGTCTGTTATTTCAGCTAATTACATAAGAAAATATTTTAAAATACAGTGTATTGAACACAATTTTTTGATAGCAATCTTTCTAAAATTATGAGCTTATCAATTTTACCTTGCCATTCAGAACCACAAGAGATAAATGATAGAGAATCATCATGCTCTTGCTAAGATATTTCTATTTTTAATAACATACTCAAAAAGGTAAAACAGAGTATGTTACTTAAGCTGATTTTTCCCCCCCATCATTTCTAGATCTCATAGCTTACTTTCTAGATAAGACACATGGGTATTCCTTCGCTGCATGTGTTTTTACTTCCTGTTTTCTTGAGTTATAAAATGTCTTTATTGATTTATTGTTTTCATAGTTTTTATTATTTCCCCCTTTCTAATCAGCTGCATTTCTGTTGATTGACCTATTCTAAAAATAATTTATCTATCTTAAGTGATTTTTAGAAATAGCTTTCACAGTGAACAAAATGATATTACTCGGCGATTGTTGATTACCTTTTAGTTCATAAAACTAAATAAAAATGGAAGAACCTTTTTAAAATCTGAAAATTGGATAATGTTGAATTTAATATAATAGTTTGTAAATTTACTTACTAAATTGTTATATCTGTCTTAGGATGCAATGTCATTATGAGACTTAAACAAGACTATAGATTTGTAAGCATTTTATATAGGGCAAATATTAAACAAACATAGTTTTTTAATACGGCAGTGACTTTCCTGCCTAAATTTAAAATAATGTAATAAAAGAAGTATATCACATCACTCTTATAAAAATAGTAACTTCAGAAAATGTTAATTTTTGCAGTTTTTTCTTCTTTGGGTTAATTTCTAGGTAATGTAGACAGATTATTTATCTTTCGAACATTGTATAAATCTAAATTAAATTTATAATGTGGGAGAAGAAATTTTCAGGCTCAAAATTAAATTATTAAGTAAATGCTATCAGTAAGACATTTGAAGCACAACATGTGCCAGACATAAAGAGTGTTGATTATATATTGTTTCCCTTATAATGCTTATATTCCAAACTCACTTATGAAAAAAATCTTAGGAATTTGCTATTCTCTACTGTTTTAACTTTCTTTTATAAATCTAGTCATTGTAAACCTAATTTAAAATCTTCTCAAACCATTTCGTTGATGGCAGGAAATACAAAGTTATGATTATTTTTAATAGTTTATTTGTAGTTGTAGACTTTTTTTCCTTTATCACAGTTTGGAAGAAAGTATATTTAGAAAACTATGGAAAAATGTTAGTGTTTATTTGTTACCATTGATTTCTTATTAAATATTTGTGATATTAAAGAATAGTACAAAGAACTAATAAATACTTTACCCAGATTTAATAAGTTTTAAGATTATACCACCAGGTATACTTCCCATCATCCTCTATTTTGATCATGAATGCATACGTTTTTCTGTTTTTCTAATTGTATTATTTTTTATTGAGGCAAAATTGGTATACAGCGCTGTTTGTGATTCAGCGGTATAGGGTCAGACCTCTTCAGATGAAAGCATGCATTTTTCCATATGGTAATAATCCATATTATTAAGACTTTCTCTTTTTTTAATCTTATTTTAATCAAATTTTCCCTCCTTTACCTATATTATGTAAACCATTTATTATAAATTTAATAGATAAATGTTGACAGTTCAAAAAATGATTTTTAGATGTGCTTTGGTTCTAAGACTAATAAGCATAAATAATTGCATCATATAGAATTGTAAATGGTGATGTTTACTTACATATTTTACAGAATATGTTGTTCTTTGTCACCGAAGCTATCAAGTGAATATGTAGCCCTTATCTTAGTAGTGCATAAAGAAATAATAGAAACATAATATAGAAATGTAAATAATTGAAGACAATCCACCAAACCTGATATTGGCCTGTGTTTAATCCACCTGCTACTATCCACCTCTTAATGAAGTATAAATAGCAGAGTAGTTTAATATAGCTACTAAGGCTATATTTTGCAGTTGTTAACTTGCTATAATTGAATGACAGCTGGGTCTGTTGTTTTAATTTTTCTCTCACCAACTCAGTGGTGGATGTTTATGTGACAGAAGGGAGAATCAAAATTAAATGAGTTTAAGCCTTTGCTTTTTAAAGTTACTCATCAGCGTTTGGGCTATAGGACCAATTAGTTACCACAAGTGAAGGGAGCAGGAGATTAGGTAAATTGGGTAAAAGGGGACAGTTGTATGTATGGTGAGGGACTTTTGGTGGTGAACTTAATGTCATATATACATATGTTGATTTTCACTGATGCACACCTGAAACATATAATATCATAATGCTAGGTTGCTTCAATTAAAAAAAGAAAGGCTTATAATAACAAAACAGTAAATATTTAAAATCATATTTTCTGTAGTAGAGGAGACAATGGAGGTTAAAATAAAAAGATACTTGACCTCTGTAATCTTTAAATGGAAATATCTACTCCCTAAAAATGTGTATTCAGTTCAGGAATTCAAGGCTGAAAGTAAATGTGTTAGGTAAGGACTTAGTCTATAGGAGTTGGGATCCCAGGTACTTAGTTGAATGGAAGACCTTACATATACATGAATATTTTGGAAGGATTAGTCATCAGGTAGAAAGTTAGAAAACATAAGTTCTTTCTGGTAACTTGGAATTACCTCACTCATGCATCAATTTTCTTAAAATTCTCCACTCTATTCAGTGGATAAGATGGGAAGAAGAACCAGAAGTGGAAGTTGGAAGAAGCAATAAAAGCAGCATGAGTTTTGGATAGTCAGATCTTCAGTAACTAAAATTTGGCTACATTTGAAATATTAGCATTCACTTAATTTAAAAGCGACAGAATTTGTCAGTTGGAGTTTGCAATTGATTAAATCCATGTTTATTTCATATGGATAACTTGAGTCTGAAAGTCAAAAGTCTTTGCCATTAACTTCGTGTGGCAAAATGGGAGAAGAATATATTTAAACTACTGAAATAACTATGCACTAACTTAGAAATTGTCAGTATTGGAGCATTTGAATAAGAGGGGCTACAGAAAAGAACATACATTTGTATATCTATCATGTAGAATAATCAGGTTGTTTCATCAATAATAATTGGGATAAAGTCATTCCTTTATATCTTTTAGAGCAGGGAAAAATGTACATAGTTATATTTTTAAGGATAGAAAAATTTTACTGTATTGTTCTTTTGATATAATGAAATTCAGAATCAGAATAGTAGGCTTTTTTCCCCTTACATTTTAAGGGGATCTTCAACTAAAACTTAGGTTTATAAAAGTTAGTCTCTTTCCTCATACATTGGCATTTGGGTTGTGTTATAACATGTGCGCCTGCTTAAATAGAAGATACGTGTGAAATTACTCTCATCCCACTGTTGGGTTACCTTCCAGCAATGGCTTGGATTGCTAGAATCAGGCAATCTGCTACTCAGGATATTTAAGTTTAGAGAACAGAGATTTATATTTTATAGGAAAAAAAGGAGATTGCTTTTCTACTCGAAAATGTTGCTGTACTAGCTGCAGTTGTATTAGAAACATAGATAAATAACAATACATGAATGAATAGTATTTTAAGAATTGATTTTTTAAGGCTGTATTTTTGTTAGAAGTTGAGTAGAACTAGGAACCCCTTTTCTTTCTAGGAATGTTTTCATAATGAGTCCCTAATCTAATCTAGTGGCTTTTCACATGAGTTATATTGCTGATTGCATTATGAGATCTAGATACTCTTAATAAGGATATTTCTACAGAAAAATACTTTCAAACACTTGCTTACAAGATCCAGAGGAAACATTTCTGTTTTTTTCTGGTGGCTGTATGACCTGGATAGAAACTCCAGCGAAGTGCCAGTAGAGAGCACAGGAGTAGGTGTTAGGGTCTGGAGAACAGGTTTTCTAGTTTGGAAGGAAAGTTTTTAACTAGAATTCTTTCATTAGAACTCTTTGACTGTAAATACTTAAAGCACACACCACATTTCTTGGTATTGAGCCTTCATCTCTCTTCTTCCATAGATTGGTTCAGTGTTAACCTCTTATTCATCTTTTTGCAAATAGAATTTTTTTCCTCTTCAACTAAGACATGGAATAATTTTCTTTTTGTTTCTCTGTCTTCAGAATAAGTCTTCTATCTTCTTTTTTTAGGTTTTCTAAGAGTTTAGACAAATAACAAGTGGGGATTTGGAGAAGGTATAAAAAAATTCTTTGGGAAGACCCAGACCTAGGAAAGATATCAGTGGTGGATTTTTGGGAACCCAGAAACTGAAAGTAATTTTTGTTTTTTCCTGGTATATTTGGAATAGCAAACTTCCTTGGAGTATCTGCATGCAAGAACATGAAAAAATGTGATAAAAAGTATGTGAAGGAAGGGTAGCTTTTCTGTGGTGGTAAACTGAAGGTAGAATACAGTGATTTCAGTAGTGCTTACCTTTCTCTCATAACCCTTTTTTTCTTTAGTTACAAATTTAAGTTGTATTCACCTGGTTCTGAATTGTTCCCTACTTGAAGCCATATTGGCACTGGCCTGAGTTATCTCAAGTTTGCTGGCAGCTTGGCTAGAGAGAAAAGGAGGTTAAGTCTCAACTTGGCAGCAGAGATTGTGAAGAAAATTTTCCGTGGTCTTTCAGTCTGGGCTTTATAGAAAATGTGAAAGTAATGGATGCTTGCAAGTGACAGGTCGCTACTTGTTTAAAACAAAAGAAACTTAAATTCCATACTAGGATGCTTAAGTAATGGTGTAATAGTTCTCTAATAGGGCAGTGGGAGAAGGAAACTGCAGTAAAATTGAACAAATTTTCTGACTAGAAATCTTTCAATTAATTTTTGGAGATCATTTAAAAAAATATATACAATTTTTAATGGAAAAATGATTCATTAATGTAAGTTACAATAACATTTCAAATTGTATATATTGTAGCCACATTTAAGTTATTTATTGAAACTATTTAGTTTATGTGAACAGTTTCTGACATAATTAAACATTTTGGAATACAGAGAGCCTAACAGGATCATGAAATGAAAACAGGGTAAATAAATATGGGCAGAAGATTTTAAAAAAGGGTTTCTTAACATAAAACAACTTCTATATTTTGTAATAGAATAGAAACACTTAGAACAGGAATAGTTAGGTTGTATTTTAAGGGTCAGGGTAAGTGGACTGTGTGTGTTACATGCTTTTTTCTAAAACTCACTGTCCTTTTGTAGCGATTGAAAAGGTGTTTTACCCAGAGATGTGTGTGCTTTGTGAGGGCTTGAAGTTATAAAACTGTAATCTTTTATGGGAAATCCTATTCCAGAAAATTCTGATGATGTTTAGAAAGACCTTGAATTATCCTCAAACAGAATTATTTAAAAGTCACTCAGTGCACATTCATTGACATGCCTTAACAAATACCTTAAACATTTATTTATCCACCACTTAAAGACAAATCGGTCACTGTATATGATTGAATGTTCCGAGTATTTTCCTATGTAAATATAATTTGAGTTAAAAAATTACTTTACGTATGACTTCCTTGACTATTTTGAAAATAATGCTGTATTAAGAAAGAATCTGTAGAATATTAATTCTTCATGACTGGGAAATATGCTTCTATTAGTTCACTTGGCATTTAAATTATTACTGAGTTTTGCCTTTTCTCTTATACTTTAATGAATATCTTTGCATAGACATCTTGATTATTTGTTTTCAAAGGATTAATTAACCCATTTTTTTCCTGATTTAATAAAACAATATATGTTGATTGAAACTTAAACAATGTATAGAAAGACATTTTTTGTACATTTTCGCAGTCTACACAATCTATTAACAACTTTGTCAGTATCATTTCAGACTTGTTAATGCATATACACAGATGTTTATTTAAATGTAAAAATGACTCAGTGTTTTGTGTTACTGTTTTTTGAATGATTTCATGCATTATTCCGTGTCAGTAAACAGATTGCAGTATTATGTTTAAAAGATTTTGTATTTCATTATATTGATGTGCCATGCTTTATGTAGCTATTAGTTATTAATGCATATTTAAGTTGCTTCTGATATTTCACTATTATAAACATTCCTGTAATTATACATTGCCTATTGTCATATTAGTTCTATTCTTCTGCAATTATTGCCTGAGAGTATATTTTGAAGTGAAATTTTGTGGTCCAGAGGACTTACAGATTTCGCTGCCTATTGGCAGATTACACTTCAGGATGAAAGGTTGTGTGCGTTTGTTCTCTTATTCACATTGCCTTTTCCCCTGTGTTTATTCTAAACCATGTGTTACCTATCTTTTAAGTCCTTAAAATCAGTAAAAGTTACTTAAAAATAATGTTACCTGAATTATTTCCTTTCTAATAAGTAAAAATAGTTTTTTTTATCCATAAAGGACAAAGGGTGAAGTGAGGGCAAAAGTTTATTCTAATTAGCAACCAGAGATATCATACTACTCATATAGTCTTTTAGTAGTTAAACTATTTTATAGAATAATTGGTTATTTATAATTTGTAAGTGAAATTCCCCCAAATTAAATTAATATTTCTGTCACAGTATCCCTAAAAGAAAACCTGTTTCGATTGGAGAATATTCTAACAGGGTTGGGGTATGTATAGTGTTAAGAGGCAGAATTCATTTGAATTCCCTTCCTGCATTTATTATCCACCGTGATGCTGGGGGAGTTACTTAACCTCTCTGAATCTTTGTCTTTCTAAGCCATAAAAATGGGGATGACATTTTCCTCATAGGATTGGTGCAGTGAGGTAATGTAATATGCTTATCATAGTGCCTGTACATTCTGTACACTCAAAAAATGAGTGTTACTGTTTTTTTTTATTACTACCACTACCATTATTATTTTCACTAGTAATATGATAATGTTTTCTCATTTCTTAATTTTAGTTAATAAAGAGTACACATTAAATTGATAGTGAGACATGTCAGTAGTAGGAATGTTCTTAGCATCTTAGATGGAGTGAAAATGGGACAAGATTGTGTTTCAGTCAGTTTATAGGAACAAGCAAACAAGAACATGCATCTGCAAGACAGTTTTCATTGGTCATCTTATATGTAAGAAACCTTATGTTTCCCTTTAACACATTACTTAAATGAAATAGTTTTATTTTAAACCAAATGTATATATACTTTAACAACTTAAAGCAAACTGGAGATATAATACTTGTCATGGTAAGCCTTTTTAAAAAATTATTTGGTATTTTATAATATAACTCAAAAGAAGCATTTTTTTAAATTGTAACAAAGATACACTTGCATGGGCCAAGATTAAAAGTAATTTGTTATACAGAATGTTCTGTCTAAATTAGTTTGCTGTCAGCATATCAGCCAAGTACCTTCATGTAAGGATTATCTGTATCAGCTAATGGGAATATGTATGGTAAATAGAAACAGGTTGATATGGATTTTGAAACAAGATTTTACTTACACTACAAAAGAATTAACACCTTAGACTCGATAACTAAAGATCACTTATTTAAATTTAAACCTTTTAAGTAGGATAGTCTTTCTAAAATATTGTTGAAGAGAATATATTAAAATAATTAGCCTTTTCTGGTGACTTAAGGTCATCTCTATACATTTTAATAACACTGCTGTTATATACAGTGATATAATCAGGGATAATTATGAAGTACTGAAGTACTTGACCCAGTAGTCAGTGGTCCCAGACTTTTAGTTTTTGGGTTTCATGATGGATATCTAAAAACAATGTATACCATAAAAAGAAGGAACTATCATAACCAATAAATGACATAATCATTGCAGTGAATTAAAGCAGTTAATGTTATGGGGCAATTACTAGTATATGTAATATCTAAATTCAATACTCTGTGATACACATTATATATTTTAACTAGTTTAATTCTCATAATTCTCATGCCTTATCTATGAGGTAGGTATTGTTATTATCTCGATTTTTCAAGTGAGGAAACTTGAAGCACAGAGACAGGTGATAGCCAGCAAATTTCAGGGCCACTGTTAGAATCTGGGCACTAAAATCTGTATCTTAACCACTTTTCTATACTACCATATGTTCTAGACATAGAAGTGGTAAAAATTACACATGACCTGTATTTTTTTAGTAATTTATATCAAATGTGTAACAACCAGTATTGCTTTTTCTGTGATGCTATGCATCACATATTAAAATTTAATCACACAAATTAAATTTAATCACAAATTAAATTTTCAAGCATGAAAAGTATGTTTTACCTAAATACATAACTGCTCCCAGAATAGTGACTTTACATGTATATACATATTTTTCACGAAAATCTATAAAAGTTTACCTTCAAAGTAAGAAAGTTCCTCCAAAACTACACAATTCTTCTTTGTAAACAATTCTTCTTTGTAAACAATTATGGACAAGATTTAAAATCCAAATGTAATCACTCTCAGATAGTGGAGTCCTCTGAGAGTTTTGTAGCAATACCTTAGGTACTGTTATTATTAGGTGTTATTCTGCTAGTCAAGGCTCCAGTTTGCATTTTGATATAAATTTATTAGAACAAAACTGGCAGTTTTATTTCATAGGAAGGAAGCAGACAGATGAATTACAAGTATACATCAGTATTCTAAGAATGAATTACCAGAACTAGATGGATAAACATATGGTTAATTCTTTCTGTGGACACTAGTGAAAACAGTGGAATAAGACCTTGTAATAACTGTTTAAGTTCTGATTTCAGCTATTCCCTGTTTGCCTAGATTGCTTAATAATTCTATTTATAAACCTTTACTTTCAGTTCAAATTGAGTATGCCCAAAATTCAACTGGACTGAACGTGTCATCTTACCCTACCCAGTTCTCTTAATTCATTTATCTTCAGTATTTTCAATATTGGAGACCCCCACACTCTTTAGAATGGCTGTTAATATTCCTCTTGCCCTGACTTCTACCTAGCAAACCTTTCTTGTACTGTTTTCTTACAGATCCCATTGTGACTTAAATCTATGTGTGCTTTCCTGAACATGCCACTCACACTCCTCCCTGTTCAAAATTCTCTTTCCCTTCTGTTCTACTAGCTTCATTTCTTAAGATTTGCAGATTTAGAACAGCATTATGAGGTGGTATTACCTTCTCATTGTTCAGATTACAAAATTGAAGCTTACAAGTTTACCTTTCTCAAGGACTGACCAAATTCCTCACCTGGGAATTAGAAATTGGAAAATTGAATCAGTTTCTAATAGAACTTTAATGTAGACAAACAGTAGATAATCAATTCCTAATTGATAAGTTTTTTTTTTAACTTTATTGGTGAAAGATAAGAGGTCTTCCCATAAGAGAGTGAAGTACTATTTTAAAATTGAGTATATATAAGACCGAGAGATAGGAAATAAAAGAAATGTTGTGTGAGAAGTAGAAATGAGGGAGAGCTGGTAAGAGCTTTTTGATGCCCAGGTTTTTTCAGTGTTGTGTTGATCATTGTAAAAGATTTCCATTCTTTATAGTTTATTTGAGTTGATTTTTTGTTCTTGGCAACCCAAATAGCAAATTTAGACCAGATATGTATATTTACTAGCAGAGTTTCAATTATGTAGAAAAAGTCTTCACTGAAAAGTGACTATATTCCACAGTTTTATTTATGAATTTGATTGGAATGTGGTAAATTTTTCTCTCATGAAAACTGTTCATGATAATTATGTCCTTGGTTAGCTCATAAATATTGAGTTAATATTTCAGGTTGAACTGCTAAATATTACAATGAAATAAAAATAGATAACATTGTTGAAATATGATTATTAAAGGAAAATCAGTTATTCCAATTAAGTCTGAAATAGTTTTTCTTAAAAGCTGGCACTTGAGGAAAAGCGATTTAACTAAAAAAGCATGTAGTAGTAGATAAAATTCACATGGAAGTTTTGGTTGATTTGTATATATCTGAAACAATTGTATTGATACTGTTTAATATGTGTGAAAGATTATTTGTTGGACTTAAAATTGTTAAAAGGGATGGAGAGATATGTCCTTGGGTTATGAAAAATAAAAAGGAAGGAACATAGGATGTAATTCTCTTGTCTGTTTAAAGCAATATTTGTAAAAATTAACTCAGTTTCGTAATTCTCAAACTTTGGTCTGTGGTTTTCTTTATATTCTTAAAATTATTCAGGATTCCAAAGAGCTTTGTTTGTTACAGCTGTTGATTTTTTCTTAAGATTTATTTATTTATGCATTCAAGAGCTGGGGTGTAGGCTAGAGGTGTGGGGGATGAGAGGATTCACCAGAGACAGAGTGGGGAGCAGAACAGGCGGATCTACTGAAATACGCTGCTGCGGGCGGGGGGGGGGCAGCGGGCTAGAGAGGAGAATTCTGCTGCGTCATGTGGGTCAGCTCCCTGGCCAGGGATCGAACTTGTGCTGTAGTGGCTGTGGCTAGCTTCATAGTGCTAAGATTTTACCACTTGTGTCACCAGGAAAGGCCCAGCTATTGATACATTTTGCATATGAAACTACAAATGAGAACTTTTGACTGTACAAGCTTATATTCCGTTAGTTATGAGAGTAATGATGTCATCACAGGTTATATAGTTTCTGAAAAACTCCACTGTATGCTCAGAGAATGAGAATGGAAATGGTAATTAATCTGCTAATATTATTAAAGTAGGTTTGACCTTGCACCTGAACATATCCTGGGTAAGATTCCCTGATCTAGACTTTGAAAACTGCTTCCATAGTTAAGATATGTCTGTTTTGAAACTCTGCCCTGAACATGCTACTGAAATGAGAGAAGCCTATAGTTGAAATAAAAATTAGTATTCAGAATACATAAGTTTTATGTTGAGCAAACTTATCCCTCTTAAATTTAGTTATTTTTCACAATGAAAGAAGGCAATTAAATGGTATTAGTTTGCATTTTATCTTAAATTAGAAGACCAAAATGCGAAAAAGTTAAATGAACAATGTTAATTGCGGGTCTGGGGGAAATGATCTGGTCAAATGGAATTGAACTAGGATTAGAAGTGTGTTCTAGGTGTGTCATCTTAGGTTGTAATTTTACTCTCTATTTTTAGCCATGCATTACTGGTTGACTACATAGGTGATTTTGAACCCCAGACCGATGTCATTTAGAGACCACAGTTAGTAAAAGGGACTATATTTTGAAGTATGCTTATATCTAAAAACATACCATGATCTTTCTAAGGACTTAATTATTTTGTATTACTAACATTAGGTGAATCCAAACCCAGGACTTGATTGTAATGGTGAAGCTATGTAATTTTGTGTGTTGCTCTTTTCTTAAAATTATAGTATTTGTAGCTTTAGGTGTTAAGTACTCTGTAGAAAGGCATTGCAAATCACTTTTTTTACATTGAATTACATATTACATATTATTTTAGTTAACATTTTCATCTTATGGAAATTCTGTACCTTTTTAAATAAAATCTAAAGGAATTTTGATTTATGAATTAACACTGATTTGTCTTCTAAAATAGATTTTTCTTAAAAATGAAAGCATATCTACATATGTAAGTTCCCTAGTTAAACTATAGAAAAAAACTGTGTGTGTGTGTGTGTGTGTGTGTGTGTGAGTGTGTGTGAAATATATATCAATATCTGAACAAATTTTAAAAAAGATTTATTTTACTTATTTATGCATTCAAGAGCTGGGGTGTAAGCCAGAGTTGTGGGGGTGAGAGGATTCACCGTAGACAGAATGGGGGGCAGAACAGGTGGACTGACTGAAATACACTGCTGAGGGGAGCAGCAGGCAAGACCATAGAGGTCTGCTGTGCCATGTGGATTAGCTCCCTGGCTGGGGATTGAACTCATGCTGCAATAGCTGCTGATAGCTCCAGAGTGCTGAGATTTAACCCCTTGCAACACCAGGGAGGCCCGTCTGAACAAATATTTTATACTAAATTACTCTACACAGTTCAAACACCCTATTCTTTAAAATATTGTTTAATTATAGTAAAAAGAATTTAAAATAATGAGTGTACGTATTAAGTGGTGCAGTTAGGTTAAGATTTTAATGAGGAAAATTATCTTAATTACCGGTGGTTGGTTAGAAGAAATTTTTCAGCTTTATATTTTGTAAGTATATTATTTTTTTGAAACCACTGTCAGACCTAGGCAATGGTAAGCTAATTCACTTTTTTAAAAGAATTAATTTGAAAGTGATTATTTCCTTAGGCTAAAGACCTGTTTGGAGAGGACTTACCTTAATAAAGTCAGGGTGCAATGTGTATTTCTAACTTTAGTTTTAGGATTTTGCTTGAAAGTTCCATAAAGCAAAAGTGAACACTTTCCCACCATTTTGAGAGAAATTACACCTCAGCTACAGTTTATTGATGGATTCTTGGAAATAATTTTGAATAGTGATGACATTCATACACGGTTAATCATTACATTATCATTGTGACCCTACCTTTGTTTTTCCTTGACGCGTCGATTTAGTTGCATTGATGGTATGTGTATTTTCAGTTTAAGTAGCTTTCACCAATTGCTTTATGGATTTGCCCAAATTATTGGCATATTTTTCAGAAAGTCTTGTAATGGGTTGAAACACAAAAATATCATATTCTAATCGCAGCATGAAAAATGGTTACATTGCCTGTCCTTATCGGAGGTATTATTAGTTATACTGTTATGTCAATACATGTATCTCCCATGAAGAATGAGAAATAGGTGGGTTTTATTTTAACAGAGTTTAAAATTGTGATATATGTTTATAAACTCATGGAAATAATCATTATAGGAATTGATACATTGAACTTTGTATTGAATTTGGGATTCCAAATTTTTGATGGTTCTTCTGAATACATAAATTTGTCTCAGTAAATAATTACTGACTTATTCCATTAGTATTTATAACTGACATAAATGTCCCAGGAAATGTGAAATCTGACCACTTATAGTCCATGCAAGAATAAGTATTATTTCTCCAGTGTTTGTCTTTTTTCTTAAGATCGGATCATTGGTACTGTAAAACAGAAATGAAAAACTTAACTGTAATTTCCATTGAAGTCAGATACTAGATAAGGTACTATTTAAATTTTGTTCATTAGAAATGTAGCTTCACATGTTGCATTAGAAAAGTGTAGGAATCTTGTAGAATAGACAGACTTTGGTAGTTGTGTGCTAAAAGAAATTTAGTGAAATTGCTATTTTAAAAATGTTTCATAATTCAAAAGATACCACAATTTTTCCTTGAGAAAATGACTTGTTTAAATCCATTTTATTAGTAAGCATTTTAAAGCTCTTCAACTGTTCTTAGATTTTTATGAGTTATTCTGTCTAATTACATTCCTATTTGTTAGACTGGGTAATAGAAAACTGAGCAATAAAGTAAAGCGAATAGTCACAAAATTAGTAAATGGTAGAAATAACAGAATTCAGAAGTCTCTGAGTTTTATCTGAATCTTCTCTTAAATTTAGTAGACAGAAAAATGCAGTAAAAATCTATAATTAGAATGCAGTAGTGGCTACACCATAAATCAATGTTCATTTACTAAAAAAAAAAAAACAAAACACCTTAGTATATGTATTACTTATTATGTTCATGTATATGTATACTTTATTTATTTGTATAATATTAGTATAGACCATTGCAAGCTATTATTTTAAGCTATAAATACTTAAACATATTCTTTAATATTCATTATTTTACTAAATATTATCTTTTAATTATAAATTATTTTGACTCATCAATTTTTTGTAAAGTAGCAAAATTTTACTTTCCTGTATATAGGACAATTGCTATATAAGGTCTAGGTAGTAGAAATGTAGTCTGAAATACAGATACTGATTGATTTTTTTCCTTTGTTTTTGTTGTCTTTTTTTATATTAAAGAAGGCAAGTGAGTTATTTCATAGTAATGAATATTTTTTATTTCTAGAAGCTACCCTCCAGATTTTCTCAAACTGTTATCATAGCAAAATTAAACATCTCTGTGGAAGAATACATCTCTTCTCTGTATAATGTATTGTTAAAACATTCTTTATAATAAAAAGAAAAAATCTCCATATGGATATAAGTAATAAAAATGAAAGTGATCTTTTGTGGTCATCCATAACTAGACTGTGTTACAGTAGGTAATTTAGTTCACACATTTAATTAATGCCAGTATATTTCTTTTTGGAAGCAGTTGTACAAACATCAGAACTGTTCATGAAAAAGTCATGAATCTATTTGTATCTGAATTGCATCATGTTAAGCAAGTAGTATAGTGTGTATATCTCTGAAGAATCCTCCATTTTAGGTTTTTGACATAGATGAAATATAAAAGGTATTATATATATGTTTTTTTCTTCTTGCTATAATTTCTTTAATCAAGTAGAGCACTTTTGTATTAACAGTGAACTTTTTGAAAGTTATTTTAGTTTTTATGTTCTTAGAATTTTTTGATCTGAGATGTAAATGTTATTTTCATTTATCACTAGTGGAACCTATGATTAGTATTAAATGTTTTTTTAAAATCTCAAGTGAAATGCTGATATTTGACCATCTATTTCCATTTAAAAAAATTATAAATTATGCAAACAAAATTGTAAACAATTCACTCTGAGAATGGTCAAATTTCTTTTTACTTTTAAGAAGTTCATTTTCTGAAACTTTATGTGTAGGGTCTAAACTTGGACATTTAGGTTCATTTACCCATCATTTCAGATGTTTTGGGAAGAAATATCTAATGATTTTTCCATGACATCTACCCTTTTTTTCAGATTCTCGACTGACATTTTATCGTGTTATTGTGTTCCTCGCTATTTAGTTCCTTCTGGAGCCTTCCGAATTTCACATGCACTGCTTCAATCAGCTCCTGCAGAGAGGATAACTTACCTAGGGACCCAGGCCTTACTGGACAAGCAGCCAATCATGAACAGGGGCAGACTGACCTTGTTTTATTTTTATTTTTATATTTTTTTGCATTTCAAAGTAAAGCTACTCATTTTGGCAGTTTGTTAGACAGTAAAAACAAGCAAATTCCCTGTAGGAAATTTGTATCTTTTTCTAAAACTGAAGGATTATAGAAGTTAGCCTATCTGCTGATTTTTCTTTCCTTATTTAGTAAACTTTACATTGTGAATTAAACTTTTTTCCTATCTCTAAAATCAAGTATGTCTGTAATGTAAATTTGCTTGTGTAGATATGAAAAAAAAGTGAACCTATCCTCTGTATGCACAAAATACACATTAATGGTTTTCTTGGGTGAGTAAGTAGGAGAGAGGGATTTGCTCAAGGAGCTTTAAACTAGTCACAAATTGGGAATTTGTTATAAAGACAACTCTTTCATCAGTTTAAAAGAAAAACAAGTTTGGTAGAATCTTCACTAAATGACTTTTAACATTAGTAAATAGCTATTATAAATCATACTGCTTTAGGAGAACAACAGAAATTTGGACTGCTTTTTCTGATGTGTATTCATATTAAAGTTAGGTGTCAATATTGGCAGGTAGTAGAGGAACTGATATATTGTATTTTAATGAAATTTTGACACTTAGAAAACGGAAAGTTAATTTTACATTTGATCTTAGCCAAAAGGCTGAGAAGCGATAGGAAAGTTAATTTTAAATGTTACTATGTAGGTCAGTGTGCCAGGATTTCAATATGGATATGGAGAAGACTCATTCTATAAACTGTACAAATGAATAAATATAAATTTAAAATGCTGAAGTATGAAGTTTTTAATTTTTTTCTTTCATTTTGAAAAATGTAACATCTAAATTAGATTTTTAAGTAGGTAATAACTGAATAAATAAGCATGGGTGTAAAAATTAAACAAATAGAATAGGGAAGTGTAAGATTTCTTAGACTTTAAAGTTTTCTAATAGGAAGAAAATATATAAGCAAGGGATGAACTTCTCTGTTTTCTCTTGAGAACTTTGCTATTTAAAAAAATTACATTTTCTATGATTACATTATATCCCATCTTTCAAACTGAATTTGAATTGATTTCTTCTTAGCACCATTAAGCGAATAGTAATCTTAGATGGCATTGCATTTTTGTAAAGCAAATCTGACAGCTTTAGATGCCAGTAAAATTAAAAGTCCATTGAAATTGTTTTGTTTAGATTTTAGGTTAAATTCATGTTTAGCCTGTTTTATTGCCTTCTCTTTGATCAATAGAATAGAAATACCTTTTTCTGTGCACAGGTTTTATGTTAAATTTTTTTTTAGAGTCACATACTATATAATCTTTTCCTTAAATAGCTAGAGACTGTAAATTGACTGAACTGAAAACTGTTGTATTGGGATATTTTCTAATCTTTCAGTGCTATATTTTGCAAAGTTTCTATAATTCTTTGTTTCTTTCCTAAGATGACAAATAGTTTAGTTACATTATAGATGAATTGAAATGGTAGAGTATAATTTCTGTTTGGATATTTATAGTAATGTCGCAGTGAAACTTCAGTTTCTTCTCATTCTGACAGAGTTGCCGTTATGTTGGTGACAGTGGCTTACATTTAAAATTCAATCAGACAAATGGATTTAAACTGTTTTTACAAATAAAAACTATAATGCCATATCAAAACCTGAATTTTCACAAGCATACTGATTTTGGTGTAACTTTGCTTAAAAAACTCTCTAGCCGAGGATAAAGTGTTTCTTAGGTTAGAATTCTAAAGCATGAGTTAAACTGGCATAAAATGACTGCAAATTAGTTATTTCTTAATTTATAATGAATATTGTGGTAATTTTTATTGTCTTTCTCAGTTGTCTAACAATTTTTGAAGTTGTGAATGTCAATTTTTAAAATAAGTGTTTCAGTGATAATGAAAATCTTAGCAGTCTATAAAATGCATCTTAAAATTCTTTTGCAAGATAACCCAGATTATTTTCATGTGCACACTAGAAATAAGCTATAATAATTTTTTTTTTTGGCATTAGGTTTTCTCTTTGTTTTAAGTGTAAAAATTGAGACATCTGAAACGATTTTGTTGTACTGGAAATGCTTTCTGGATGTTTATTTTCTTTATAAACAGAGATTGAGCACCACCTGTTGGTCAGATTAATGTATTTTAATTTGGGAATGCAGCAAAAAAAATTGTAAAGTACACTATATTCCCTATATATTATATAATACTGTTACAGCCTAGACTCATGCCTTAAAACTGTACCATAAAATTTACTAGAATATCTGTATTATTGTAGATTATATGATCTACATTTTCCATCTTTACAATTTTTCCTGACTTTGCTGTATAAGTCATCCTTTTAAAAAAGTGAATGCATTTATTTATGAAATTATTTTAAAATAGGTGGTTATTTTATATTCCTAATATTGATATTGTCAAATTGAGGAAGAAGTTAGTCATTTGATTCCTGTGTTATTATCTATATGTTACCTGAATGATGCTAGATTTAATTTTTAGGAAAATAAAACCTTAAATCCTTGTAAAAGGTAATTGATACCTGTGTTATTATCTATGCATTACCTGAATGATAATAGATTTTTTAAAAAATAAAACCTCAACAATTGGAAATGCAAATGTGACAATGAATTATATATTAAAAAGCAATTTACTGTTTTTATTGCAGTAAAATATGTAAGCACTAATAAAACAGATTAATTTTAAAATGTTAATTTCAATAATATACATCAATACAAATACTAAAGATAAACAAATTTTCTCAGATCAAGGCAAAAAAATCTCAATTGTCATTTTATACTTTCAGAGATATTTTAAATATATTTTCTTTTTAAGATTTGTATAAAAAGCAACTATGGTACTTCTTCCACTGCTGACATCAAAGTGAGTACTATAGCTGTATCAAAGTCTGAACCTCATATATTAATAATGTACAGTAAATAAATCAGTGCTTTTGGGTTTTAGGGAGGTTGATCTTTTTATTTTAGGTTATATTTTATAAGAAGAAATTAACACATGGTTAATATTATTCTTGAGTATAGCAAGAAAATAGTTTAAATAAGATCCAAACAAATAAGTTTAAAGAACTTACATTGGTACTTTATATTTCATAACAGAAGGTAATTGATTTTTCACCTAAAAATCAAGACTTGTAGTGTCAGCTATATCATTTCAGATCATGAATCATGATTCACGTTACTTTTCCCTACGTTTATTTTAATGTCAAATTCAGTTTTTAAATTTTGGAAGTGGCTATTCATTCTTCCTTTTCATCATTAGATTACCCTACTTCAGTATTTCTCATCTCTATTACAGTAGCTTCAAAATTAATGTTATTGTCTCTAATTTCTTTCCTGTATTACCCTAAATTCAATAGCACTAACAAGTTTGTTTTTCCCTTTCTACTGAAACACTTAACTGGTTTGTTAAAATATTTTCTTTGGCACTGAATTGCCTATTACATAATCAGATATAGTCTGGTTCCAATCTGCCTTTTTGACCTTTTACCTTCTGTTTTAAACATTTGAAATCAAATGAAAATCAAATGTCATCTTCATTGTGAAAGTCACTTTAGTAATTAGTCATACTGATTTGAGTCCCACTGCCACTGGATCATATTGCTAGATGTCTCAGTGCTAGAAAAGTTTTAGGGGTGGGTGTGTGTGTGTGTGTGTGTGTGTGTGAGAGAGAGAGAGAGAGAGAGACAGAGAGAGAGAGAGAGAGAGAGAGAGAG
>PVIJ01013590.1:0-44501 GCA_004024925.1 Scalopus aquaticus | reverse complement strand
CTGTATGTCGATTTTTGTTTCCTTTTTCATGTTTGGGAAGTTCTCTTCAATTATCTCCTTGAGAAGTTTCTCTGTTCCTTTGTCTCTCTCCTCTCCTTCTGGGATTCCTATGATTCTGATATTTCCTTTTCTCATGGTATCAGATAGTTCCTGAAGCTTTTCCTCATTCTTCTTCTTTTGTTTTTCTTTTTCCTTTTCTGTCTTGGTTCTTTCAGTATCTTTATCTTCCAGAGTGCTTATTCTTTCCTCCATGTGTTTTAATCTACTTTTATGGTTCTCTACTAATGTTTGTAAATCCTCCATTTCTTTCATTTTCTTCTTTATGGATTCATTCTCGTTTTTCAGTTCTTCATTTATATTCCTCAGTTCTTTGTTCTTCTCATTTAATTCTATTTTTTTTTTATTATGGCAATTCTGAATTCTTTATCTGTTAGAGAGATGTAATCTTCTATGTCCATATTATTGGGTTCTGAAGAAGGATTTTCTTTCTGTGGTGAATTGTTTTGAGGGTCATTTGTAATTTTTTTTCTTCCTGTTGTTGGCCTTCTGCTTTGCTCTGATCATTGCATTCCTGTGCTGTTGGTGACGGCAGGCATAGTTCTTGGTTCTACTTGCTAGAGGGCGGCAGTGGCTCGGCAGGCACGACCAGAGGGTGGGAGTGTGGCTGCGCACTCGCGCAGGGCTGGGGGGGCGGGGCCACGGATGGTGCAGGCAGCTGGAGGGCGGGCAGGGGCGAGGCTGTTGGCCGGCTGGAGGGCGGGGTGCAGCTGTTTGCATGGCTGGAGGGCAGGGCTGTGGCAGTGTGGGGCGTGCACGCCTGGAGGGCTTTGGCTTGCCTTAGTGGGGTTGCCCTGACCTGGCTCTCCCTCTTCTGCGCGGGGCAGAGCAGGAAGTGCCAAACAAGCGAGGTTTTTGGTCCGCGTCTGGAGGGCAGCCGAGGCAGCCTAGCCCGCAGTCTTTATCTGTGGGCCATGAAACTGACCACCTCCTGCGGTAATTCTCTGCGAGCGGCGCAGTGGAACTGTCTCGGGAGCTCTCGCTCTCCTGCACAGGACAGGACAGAAAGTTCCTATGGCGTGCGGCCTATGTCCTGTGTTTCTCCCGCACCTGTAGCTGGGAGATTCCTCTCCTTTCTCCCACGTTTCCTCCAGTGGTCAGCTACCAATAGTGTCACTGAAGGGGTGGGTAGACCACTACCCCAGAGTTCTGTTCCAGACAGTAACTAGAGTGCTGGCTCCGTAATGGAGGTGGGGGAGGGGCCACACCACACCGCGGCTGCCCGGGACTTTATTCCGTGTCCCACCAACTTCCCCAGTGCACTCTGCCCTCTCCAGGGCTCTGTTGCTACCTGGAGGGACTGCTGGTGTCAGTCTCGAGTTTTATCACTCTGCGGTGCCCGGGAAAACGCCTCTGCTCACCTTTTTTTTTTTTTTTTTTTCCTGGGTTTCCTCAGGTGCCTCTCGTCTTGGTCTCCTGGTCCGGTTTTGTGTTGAGGGGAGGGGAGAGGGGATCTGGTGGTTCTTTCTTCTCCTTAATCAGTCTTTAGCTTCTTTCCAAGTTCTACTCACCTGTGAGGGTGTTAGATTTATGTAGTGTTTCTGGATCTTCTCTGGGTTTGGCTGATGTCTCTCTATAGGCAGCTTTTCTTTTGGGAGAGTTGACGTCTCTGAGACCTTTTGAAGCAGGAGGTGACTATGGAAACTGGAAGACAGATTGCAAAGATGCACCTTTTTTTTTTTTTTGGTCTTAAATCCACATAGTCACTGAGGTTTCCCATGACATATTTGAGAATATTACAAGAAGAGTTACCCATTTAATATGTTTATAAATTCTTAAGCTTCTTTCAGTTTCTCTACTAGTTTCTTTTGGTGCTTCTATTGCCTCCAGAGTTGAGAGCCACAGCAAAGTCACTGTCCTGCCCCCCTCATCTGCATACTAGCACCTCTAGCAGGCCAGGTGCTGTCAGTGCCCAACAAGCCCGACAACAAACAACATGGCGCCAGGTGGTTAATGGTCCCCATAGCTCAGTGGCTGCGCCAGAGGCATGTTCAAGTGTGCTCCGCATAGCCAACCTCAACTTTTGTTTGACCCATTCTTGCAGTAAGTGTCTTCAATTCTTCCCAAAATGAAACTAGCCTTACTTTTTTTTGGTAAAAATTATATGCATGCATTATTTTTAAAAAGCAGGTACTTAGAAAGGTACAAGAAGTAAAAATTCCCTTTAAGTTCATCAGAGAGAAACACTAGGAAAGTTTTCATGTTTACTCTTTCAGACATCTCTTGACCTACATATTGACTCAATAACTTAATAAAAAGTAGTATAATATTATCATACTTTCCTATGTAATGAATTTGATCTTTCAGATTAACATGGGCTATATATATTTCAGAATTTATCAAATAAATATATTTTTAAGAAAATATAACATGTCCAAACAGCATGTTTTCTGGTCTTAAATTATCATTCATTTTCCATTACTTAAGAATTTCCCTAACAATTCTTGATAGCATGAAATGAACAGGCAAGTGCTAAGAAATGTGGGTTTAAAGCATTTTTTGTGATATGTCCAAATTTGTCCTAGAGTATCCAGACACAGGATTTAAGGATTATCAAGACTCTTGGACATATGTATTCTTGTTCTTCCCCTGATTTAGAGATGCTAAAATGAGTCAAACTCAACAGAGATGTTTTCTGTAGATGCCAAATTTGGACATTTCTCCTCAAAGTGAGCTCTTTAAAATCTGTAAGATACGCAGAATCCTCTTAGAGATCACATCTCCATAGCCAAAGGAAAACTACTTACAAAACTAAATAATTCTAGTAAAACTTAGTTCCTACTACCTTTTCTTTATGGCTCCCATAATGATCTTTCTAAATAATGAATGTAACCATCACTCTCTTCTAGTAAAAGCCTTTAGACACTTCCATTTTCTACAGAAAAAGTCTAAATCCTTAAGTATGAGATACCAGGCCTTCTTGGCATATTTATTACTAACAATTCCTACCATATACCTAGTTCTGAGCTGCTCTGTATACATCTTTTGTGGATTCTTTCCAAAATGCTCATTTTTCAACAAACCATATTCTTCTACTCGGCAAACTTCAAGTCTACCTTTAACAGGACAGCTGATATGCTTCCTTTATCGACCAATTTGGATAGTACCTAGCAGAATATAGATGCCCAATAAATACTGTTATTTTTGATAATGCAGTTACCTGGGGATATTTTTTAATTACCAATTTAATGATGATGAATAAGCCCCTGATATCTGCAAAGGGCATTGACAAATTAGTGACATACCAGACTAAGGGAAAATATTTTAAGGCATATATATTACGCTAAAGTACCACATGAATTCAACATGCTAAATTTATATAAATTAGGCCTTCCATATCAATTTAAAATACTGAATTACTTTAAAGCCAGTTTGGAAAATATTTTAAATTAAGTTTTTAAAAAATGATAGGCAAAAGAATACATAAAAACAAAATTTACAAAACCTTGTCTGGACTCACAAAAAAACTTTCTTCGGAACTTAGAACAAATTTTCTTAATAGTTACCAAAGCTTAAACAGGATATATTACTTTAATATAAGTTGATCGGGATTACAAGATTTGAAGAATTACATCCTAATTGATCCTCACTGTCTAATAAGGAAACTACTTTAACAAATACCTACTATGTTGTACAATGTAACCGGTATCCATTTCCCTCCTTGTTCCAACTTCCTTTCTTCTTTTAAAACAGAAAAATAGATTTTGTTTGATCATCCAGACTTCCTCTCAAAGTTTTAGCTTCCAGAAGTAGTGGACCACCAGCGCCCAGGGTTAGGAACAAGTACTGGCTAGATAAGCAATCAGCACATGCATTTCCTGGCAGACTGTTACTGCTCAGATGTGGGCAAAAGAAACTTTGGTGGCCAGATCAAACCTCAACGAAAGATGTGTTCTGCAAGAGACTGAGCAGAGGTTCCCTTGTCCTCTCTGGCAGGGCATAAGCAGGGAAGCACACAACTCTGAGTGCCCCTGGCCATCACCTTTTGACCACAAGGAAAACCAGACTTAGACTGTAGCTGATGGCATGACTGGCCATGAACAGAAACAGAAGACCACATGTCCTTGATAACATATCTGAGATAATGACCACCCATGCTATTGTCATTTCCGTATTTTTCATTATGTGAGATACTTCCTTAAATAATTTAAGAGTTAATTTTGAATATCAGATAATACAGCTGAAACCATCTTAATTGATAGAGAATTTGTTGCTTGAAAGTGGGATACTCCTAATAACAGATTTTAAACAAGTGTTTAAGAAGTATTTTAAGAAATAATGCGATTATAATCCCCTTTTACAAATAGGAAACTAAAGATTGGAGAGGCTAAAGATATATATGGCCAGGCAACTAGAACTCAGGTTTGTTAGACTCTAAAATCAAAATTACACCTTCATTTCTAACAGTGAGTAAATAATTGCAATTATATTGTAATGGATTTTTTAAAAGCTCAATTCCCTATTCTCTCTGATCCTCCTATTCTCTTTCAGGCCACATATTACACTGAAATCTTTCCCATTTAAAACATTAGGGTTTTGTTTCTTCTGCCAGTTTTCTACCTTTAGTAAAATACATGCTTAAGACTATTTTTGTTTGCAGTAAAAATGAACAAATTTAGCCCTTTAAGTTACTATGAAAAAGAGAGGTTGTTTTTTTTTTTTTAAAGGAACCAACAATGACAGAGAGCACAATAATAAATCAAAGTAATGCATAACTCTACTCCCGGTGGTATATTAAATATGCAACATTGATATAAAGAGGTATTTCTAATATTTCCCCCAAAATTCTTGGAGAGAATCCAAGCAAGTGTGCCCACATGAAGTGGATGGCTTAAGAGGAATAATAATGAGATCCTAATGTTCACCTGTGACTCAACTAACTTGTATGTTTTAGTTATGGCAGAGAAAGTATTCAGTTATTAGGAATAAAATGTTGTTTATAGCTTCACTGAGTCAGTAAAGGTCCTTTTGTATTCATAGTAATTCCATTAAAAATATTAAACCCTCAGATAAAAATAATGGGGGAAAATATAGTTTTTAATAAGCTGTTATTAAATAAGCAAAGATCATTTAAATTCTTATCAGGTGCAGAGGATGACAATGAAAAACTTTTAGTTTATTTCATATGATCACTTATGTTATTTCTCCACTAGTCTTTTCTCTATTGTGAAAAAACTAAACTTATTTCACTATTTTCAAGAATTCATGAGACAATGTTTATCACAGTTCAAGAATATACAGAAAAAAGATGGAGAATATCATCAAAGACAGAGTTCTTAAATAGCAAATGAAAAGTCTGAAACTAAATAAACAGTATGTGAACTTAGGAATTCAAAGGATGGGTTTATTAGCAGACCAAAAATCACAGAACAGGACTAAGAAAACTAAAAGGTAGGACAAAAGAAAATGTCCAACTGAAGTTCAGAGAGAGAAAAATCAGGATGTTAGAAGTTCAGGGAGAAAAATGTTTGGAAGAATCATAAAATAATTTGTCATGTGTAAACCTACAAGTGAAAATGCTAAGCGATTTTTTTTTTTTTCAAGCAGAAGGAAGATAATCCCAAGAGAAACACAATAAAGAATGAAGAACAATGGAGGGGGTAATATATGAGTCAATACCAACAAAACTGACTAAATGTTTACTGTTTAAACAAAAAGGTCTTATGCGGTTTGAAACACACATATAAATAAAGTATCTGAAAATAATAGCACAAAGGAAAGAGGGAGGTAAAGTGTTTTAGGATTCTAGCACTAAAGAAAAAGTGGTAAAATAATCATTTATGTTAAATATAAAGGAGTCAAGGACACATGCTGTGATCTGAGTTGAACTACTGAGAAAATTAAAATATACAAGTCAGCTTAACAGAGAGAAAAAATAGAATAAATATTGATTTGTTTAAAGTCAAAAAAGAAAAAGAAACAATGCAGGAAGGGAAAAATAGAAAATACACAAAGTGTTCTAAATAAAAAAATATTAGAAATTATAGTAAATATAGATGGAATATATATACTTCGGTTAAAAAAAAACTTAAATATACTTTGAGTAGAAACATAGGACAAGCAACAAGCATGGAGTTATTTCAGCTTACACATAACAAAGCTATTAGTATCCAGAACAAAGGACTTTTAAGAACCAACAAGAAAAAGTCATACAGTCGAACAGAAGAAAGGCTAAGGTACTTGAACCGACATTTCACAAAAGAGAAAATGTTACTAAATCAATAAACATAAGATAATCAAATTCTTTAATAATCAGAGACAAGCAAATTAATCACCAGATACCTTCAGATTAACATAAAGTCTGACACTATTAAGTGAAAGCAATAAGGGAAATAATAAGAATTCTTTGGAAAATAATTGTCATTATGTGATAAAATGAAAGATCATGTAAAACAAAAGCAACAATTTTACTTCTAAGTAAATACTCTAAAGTAAATTTTAACATGCACCAAGGATATTTACAAGATTATTATATATAACAGGGCTGTTTTTTAACAGCCCCAAACTAGAATCACCCACATCCTATTAATAGTAGGAAAAACTATGGTATGTTTATTTAATGGATTATTATATAGTCATGAAAATGAAAGAATTACAGTCATGTTAGGTAAAAAAGAGAACACATCCTACATGTTCTTTTTATTTAAAATTCAAAATTGAGCAAATGAAAACAATATATTACATAGATATAGAAACATGCTATAAATCTATAAAGAAGAGCAACAGAATGATAAAATAGGGTTGCCAGTGAGGGACAAAGGAAGCAGGATGGAAGAGGGGCAGGGCTATACAGTACAAGGTACAAAGGCCATGGCTGCTTCTTAAAATACATGCTGGGCAGGTATCATAGTATCATATTTCATATAAGGACTGTTTCTTATATATTCAAATTTGAATGAAAAGGATTTAAAAAAATGTACCAGTTGAATCCCATTTCACTTGCTACTCTCTATATACAACACTGAACCTAGTAATTTCTTCAAGAATTGGTTCTAAAATATGAAAAATCACACACAAAAAATGTTTTCAACCAAACTTCTAAAATTATCTTAGGTTACTTTTACCTGATAATTGCCATGACATCTCATTTAACTATAGATAATCTACATGCTGTCAAAATCAACATAAAGAACAATCCACAGTCACGTTTAAACACTTCATGCTTTGTGAGCATCTAATACCTGGACTAAGTATCTTATTTTCAACTACACACATGCCTTTGTATAACAAACTTTCACTGAGCAACAATTGTTTTTCCTGAACCAAGGAGTCAACAAGAGCAGATGCAGGAAACTCAGACAAGGTGTAGCCTGAAGTTCAGGCTGAGACGGGATGCGGAAGATACTGCTGAAGAGGTAGACATCAACCCAAGATGACCCTCCATGCCATGTAATGAGAAACTGGCACTGTGACAGCACCCACACAGTAGACTCATCTGAATAATACTGCTATGGCCGATGATCACCACTGAAGGCCAATACCCCTCAAGTGAGAGTCAGGTGCCAATGACAGAGGGAGGTGTGTTCTTTGAAACCTTCTGCCCTCCTCAACACTACAACCTTGCTGATCACTGCATCAGATTGATGTCACAGCCTGTTTGGGAGGAAAACTAAAGAATTCAGTTTTGAATTTTTGAGACTCAACACTTTGTGTGCCGGCCATTTTCTGTGCCACCTCATGAATGGTATAAGCATTCAATAAAACACACAAAACTCCTGAACTACTGGATATTAAAAAAACTGTAATATCTCTCATAAAACACCTTACACTTTCACCAAAACAATGTGTAAAGCTTCTAGACTGAGTACAATCAAAGAAATAGCTCCTAATAGTTCCAAATAATCCACCGTGGCGTGAAAAACTGGAGACTAGATGAACACGTATTAATATGTGAGCGGACCACAAAGTGTTAAAGCATGGGGTAATGTGTGTCCAAGTACTTATTACCAGTTTTAGGACCCTGGGATAAAACCGTAAATGCATAGTAAAGACTGAAAGCTGTAAGTGAGACAAACTGGCTCCCCCCCACCAAAGAATCATGCATTATATGTCAAAAACAAAACAACTTGATGTGAATTGAGAGACTCCTTAGTTTACTCAGTGAGTATCAGATAAGAATTATCAATACAATTCCTATTTTATTTTCTGTTTAACATTTCCCTGCCACATATCTAATTGGAAATAAGGAAAATCTGAATCGTATTTCAGTATATAAATTACAATGCATATTCACAAATCCCTTACCCCCACTATAGGCCCTTTTACCCGCTACTACTTCTTTTTCATGTTAATAATTTTATGGTGATTTTCAATAACAAAAGGAAAGCTATATATTACCCCAGACCTATAAATGAAAACACTACCCAATAAATGTTCACCTTTTCTCCAATTGGATTTCCTAGGCCAAAGTGGATGAGAGGTGATTATAAACTCAGTCATGAGTAGCATGAGAGAGGGCAAGAAGGCACGAATGAGGGTGCTACTTTCTTTCAAACTAAATCCTTGAACACAGTGCTTGCTGGTGTCATTCAGTGAAAAGCCATATTATAAGCCATATTATAAGATGAGACAATAAGGTAAATGGAAAGTATCTGTGCATTTCAATGAGGCCAGCTGAGCTCAGATTGTAGTGCTGACTATATTATCTCAGAGGGAGGGAGGGAGGAGGAATGGTAACAAAAGGGTTCCAAAAAAGGAGTGTTTAGAGAGTTCTGTCTCTCCTCTCACTCCCATTCCCCTCCTTATTCTGATCCACCAGCCATTATATCAAGGCTTACTGACCTCAGACACTCACATGACCAGACTATTTGGAAATGTGCTGTTGCAGAATCTGAAAATTATAAAATGTTAGAAATAAAAAGTTGAAAAAAGTGGCTTCAAGACATTTTGTGATTTGCCTCAAATCAGTCTTCTAATTCATTTAGTGGCAAAAATAAATAGGTAGGTATTTAAATTCCCAACCCATATTTTTTTGCCTGTACCACAATTTAAACCAGAAAAGAAATATAACTGATTAACTGAAGGGAAATTTACACTTTATAATTTGCCATAAAAAGCGTGAACTCCTGTAACAAGCTCTGTTCTCCAAATATACAACTGGTACAGAATTCAATAACAATACTGAATTATGCCATTCACTTTGTCAGAAAGATTAATATTAAACCTTATGGACAGAAACAAGAACAGCCCCTGCTCACTCAGAGCCCTACTGCAATCCTAAACAAGCATTATCATCTTCCTGTCTTCCTAGAGTGGCCACCCAAAGAAATGTCAATTCTTTGACCTCTTTCTTAGGAAGTTTCTACTTTTAAGATTTTCCCAAAGAATGTGTGAATACATTCAGGAATGAACAAAGGAAAAAGCAAAGACAATGGATAATTATTCCAAGTCTTGGGAGAGGGTGCAGTGCAGAGTGATTATGAGCACACTCTGAAGCCAGATTGTTTGAGAATACCAGCCACAAGACTTAGAAAATGCATGATGGTGGCAACTTACTCAACCTCTATGTCCTCTGTTTCCCCATCTGTAAAGATAATAACTTTCCTTACATCCAGTTGTGAAGATGAAGTGAGTTTGGAGGTCTGACATGAGGTACATCCAGTGGATCAGCATACTATTGTATTAATGTCCTCTTATTATTACAGGGTTAATGGAATATTTCTGGGCACTCTACTGTAAGCTAACAACAGCCAAAATGTTAGGCAGAGTTCAATTGATAGAAAGAGCCAAAAGCTCTCATGAAAAGCTGCTTCAACCAAAAGCCAATGCAAGAGAAATGACACTGGCTTTAATTTTATGAGTTACAAAGATCTTTTCTCTTAGTGCCTTTCCTTATTCAAGAAATAGATGGGAGCTGGCCCAGCAGGACAGATGGGAAAGAAAGGGTAGGGTGAAATGGAAGAAAGCAACTACAATAAAAAAGCTTTAAAAGTTTCTCAATTCTTAATTACTGAGTGCTACCATTCATGAGGAATTTTTAAGGGTCTCAAAGCTATTAAAATGGTAATTAGGTCCCAAGAAAACAAGAACCAATTCAATTACATGCTGGATGCTTTTTAAAATTTAAAGCCCTCTATTAAGAGGATTTTAAATGAAGCACAGTTATAATTACAGGTCCAAGACCAACCTTAAAGCCAAAGTGTAGGTTCCTGGCTGACGCTGGCTCTCCCGTATGAGGTAGCTCCCCTCAGCCACACTCAAGAGCTGGTCTGCTGCTTCTCGGGAGATCATGCCGTGAAACCTACGAAGCAAGGTCCATTCAGAAACTGCATGCTTTCCACCTTCAATAAAACAAGATGAAATGCCCCCACCCACCCCATCCTCCTGTTGCTTTCTAGACAAAGTACTGCCATGTAATCAAAGGGGAACAGTTGGGTTTAACTAGACTTGTGTTTCTTTGGCCCTGGTCAGCTTCTCTATGGTGACAAGAACAGCACCAAAATAAATATTCAATCCATTTAACAATCATGGAATCAAAATTCACATCTATCTAAGGGAAGATCAACCTCCTCTCTCCAGAGGACAATCCCCTTTTTATGTAGCCATCTGACCATGTGAACATACTAAAAAATATATACAGAAATGTGGCCTATTTCCTTTTTTCACACTACTGGCATTGTTCCAAAATTTTGATTCAGAGTCCATGTTGGCAATTTTCCAGGACCCTGGGCTGTCCTTAATTGGCATGATTGCCAATAATATGCATAATCTGCATCAGTGGATATGCCACTCAAAAAACAAACAACTGTAATACTTGCTTTCACTCCCTGCTAAAATCCAATCTTTGATTAACAGAGACAAAAACAGGAAACAGAATAAATATAAATAATATACTTTTTATACAAACATTGTAGGCTTATCTATAACTCTGACATCAAGTGCTAAAAAAGTCAGGAATAATAATGATTAATATTAAAAATATAAAACCACATAATATGTGTATTATAACTTTACAACTTAAAAGGAACTTACACATACATTCCATCCTTTTAGTAAACCAAAGGAAATATAACAGATTGCTCAAATGAGACTCTATGGCTTTGCCGGGTACAAAAGAAACAAGTCACTTGACTATGGAATAACATATTTTAAAAAGCCCTAAAATGTACCTTACTAATTTAGGAATTTTACTGGGGAACAAGTAGAAATTTTTTTTAAGGAAATGATTTGCTTTTTCTTAGTTTAAGTCTTAAAAGTCTTAAAACAGTTCATAGTAGGCATGTACAAATCATGACAATTAGAAAGCTAGGCTTAACAATGGGCTCCTGGAATTTCTTTGATCCATATATTCCTCAGTTTTTCATAACCAGGTCTACTATGACTCTGCTGGAAGCAAGTAGATGATAACCTATCTGTGTGGTATTAACAGATGTCATAGATTAAAATACAGGCATATTCAGCTTATTTGACAATACTTAATAAAATTAGTAAATTTTAATAGCTGTTCTTAAAAACTCAATTAAAAGAAAATCCCACCAAAGAAAGAAATTTTGGAACAGAACTTAACATTGAAATTAAAGAACCTTAAAACTATTCATATTAGCCGACCCCAAATTTCCACCTTTGAGAAAGCTTCATGTACTAAGATATATCTTATTACTTTTAATAGTATATTATAAAAGCAATTTAAATTCCCAAAGCACAGGAATGACTAAACCATAAAGAACATCGGTTCTTAAATTTTCATCTACACCTCAACTTAGAGGGTCCTATGTTTCATTCACAAAGAATCTTGAGAACTTAGATCTTGAAATAATTAAGTATCTTTATTATATACATTATTTATATAATTTTTAAGTCATAAAATTATTTTATTTGGGGAATGATGAAATTATAGATGATTTTTATTCTTTTTCTTAAAGTGCTATATTTGTTTTCCCGTACTCAGAGAAATTAAGAACTTTAAAACTTATTATAGCACTTTTAATAAAATACTAAATGTTCACTTTCAATATTAAATGGAACATTAGGCTTTAAAATTGTATGTATAGTACATCAATTCTGTAAAAATTATTTGAAAGGTAGATCTTCAGAAGATAATACTTCAAAATTGTTAACATTAGTTATTTTGGGGTAGTATGAATTATGCTTTTTCCCTGATAAGAGAAAATGTACTACTCATAGAAAATTTGGAAAATAAAAGTATAAATATAGGCTAAACTACCCACAACAACTGTACATATACATGTGTGTACATATCTATATGTTTAATATATATACACATACACCCATTTTTCTCATATACATTTGGGACTTACAAAGCCATCTTTAACATTATAGCATGTACATTTTCCCCACATTATTTCCTTCTTCATACCTGACTTTTTACCCTGTATTTTCACCCACTAGAATACATTTGTAATCAGAAAAATAACTCATTCAAACTTGATTACTTCTTTTCTCTTGACTTTATTTGTAAAAGCATCCATTTACCTCCTACATATCCCAAACTATAAGATGTTTTGAAAATCCATACTTACTCTCTTCCATAATACTTTGGTCTGTTTTCTACCTATTGGGAAAGGGAAAAAAAGGCATATTGTGAAAATGCAAATGCTCAGAACACAACTCAACATTTTACATATGTGACAAACTAAAGCAATTTTTTAAGGGAAAAACAAAACCCCAGAATAAAGGTAGAAAAGCTAGAGTCTGGAGTCCCAGTTCTATCAGCAAACTGCACCGTTTAGTCTAGTCACTTCTCACTCACACCTGTTATCTATAAAAGTGTATATAAAGAGTTGGACTAAATTATCTTTCATTTTTAGGATTTTATGAATCTGAAAAATACTTACTCAGATATTTTATCCAAAAATAAAACAAAACAAACCTCAAACTTAATGCCACAATTGTGTTGGAACAGACTGTGGCTTTCTCTCCCATCCTCTCCCTTCCTATTACTCCATATTCTCCATCCTATTAGCACCTCTTGCCCTTTAGTTCTTCCAATAAGCTCTCCCCTCACCACAATTCATCTTCACTAGTTTCAAGCACGCTGGTTTAAACTTAAGAAAGACCCAGGAGAATAGATTCTAAGGAATTTTTACGGTGTTGCACTGAATGATAGAGAATATTTAGCCCATTAATTCAAGAAACAAACATTAGCCAAATGACAACTATGTGACAGGAATTGTCCTACACTGAAGCAAACAAACCATGTAATAAAACAAAAATTGTCATTATTCGCATTCTTTTTGAAACTGACATAATAATGGAGACAAACAATAAAGAATTTCAAAAAAATAAACAAGGAAATCAATATTGTTAACTATTAGAATTAAAATAAGAATGAATCAAGTGAAAGGGAAAACCAACGAGGTGTCTCATTTGGGTGCTCAGGAAAGGTCCTGAGATATTTAAATTGGTTCTGAATGACAGAAATCCAGGCATAACTGCAAAAATCACAAGGTTGGAAAAAGTTTTCCCCAGAATGTATCTGGGCGACACTAGGGACTACATTTACTGAGCTCATGCTAAGTGCTGTGAGTCTTAATTACATTTGAAGATCATTTAATCCTTGCAACAAGATATGAATTATTCTACTTCATCCCCATATGATAGTGTGAAAACTAATATACAGAAACCCTATTTCTATGAGGTCAGAGGCCAGAAAAAAGTATACACGTGTGTAATTAGCAAACTACAATACCCAACGAGACTTGCCTCTCTGCTGGGAAGTGATGTTACTTCCCAGCTCCAAAGGAAGGAAGGCCTCTTACCAGCAGTCCCTTCCAAGGCCATATATGAAGTGCTGACCTTTGATACAGCGGAAGTGCACCTGTGTCTTGCCAGCATACCACACTTTCCAAACTGCCTTTTTTGGCATTGCTTTTGAATATACTCATTTTGTTTGAGGTCAACTATCACACTAGCTTTCTCACTTTCTTGAAAAAAACTGAGTATCCAAGAGCTTATATAACTTGTTTAAGGTCGTAATATATATAGCCCAAAGTAAAACTTGCATTCTTTACTCAGGAATAGCAAAAAGGGTCCAATCCTTTGTCTAGTTGGCCTGACTCAACTGAATTAGGTTATATATGGCAACTCCCAAAGCAACCCAAAGTTTGCCTTTTCAGTAATATCTCCCTTGGCCTCTATGCAGAACCTGACTGCCAAATTGTAGGTTACTCACCACTGGTCTTCAAGTTCTGGTACTGTTATTAGCAGGCTTGAGATATTTAGTCATAGCATAGAAAAAAAATTGTGTTTCAATGAAAAACTATGCATTATCTGTAACACATCACTGGCTGATCAGGTCAATACATTCGCTGTCCCCTGAGCTATCTGAAACTGTGTAAGCTGTAGGTAACCACATATCATAAGAGTAAATAAATTTTATAACGTGTTAATTTTCATATCTGTAGATCATGATTTTACCTTTTCCTGAAAACAATATTTAAATAATTCTTCCACCTAAGATTTAAGTCACTTCTAGGTAGGAGGACTAGAGGAATGGAAATTACCAATCTGTTTAAGTAATAGTTAACTGGTAAAGGGGCTCTTTTTGGAATTATAATTGTGATCTCCAACTTTATAGATGTAATTCCACATCAAGGTACTAAGTGGATGTTTTAGCCGTTAATCATTGAGAATCAAAGACAATTCTGTATGTTTGATACCAAAGCATATCCTACTATCCAACTGCTGTGTTCACCGAATTTTAAATAAGGTGAAAACAGGCTTTTGAGTTCTAGGCTAGTTTTAAAATAAATAGTTTTGATAAATTCAATGTTATTCTCAAGCCTTAAAAAAAAAAAGCTTTCCAGCTGCAAAGCATAAGTATTAATTAACAGATCATCACAACAACTCGTGAGAGATAAGCATGATAATCTTTTTGTTTCATCTAGTCAAAAGCCAAGCTCAGGCTGTCAGCACAGTGCAGTACTCGTGGGGAAGCTCCAATTTCAATTAGAGTGCTTTTTCTCCCATTTCTGCACCGAACTCTTGGATTTCCACCTAGCAGAACGTCATCTAAACAGTTAAAACATAAAGCAAGCACTTTGTACTTCTCATTCACTCACTTAACAAGTCTTTGTTAAATACCTACTTATGTTCAAGGTGCCTAGAAAAATACCGATGAGTTAAACAGAACTAGATCCTTACCCATATGGAGCTTATACCCGAGGAAGGAAAGATAGCAATAAATAACTAACATAATAAATAAGCAAATTAGTTTACACAGCATAATGAAGTACTATTTAGCTATAAAAAAAGATGAAGTTCTGCTCTTTGCAATGACATGGATGGACCTAGAAGGAATTATGCTTAGTGAAATAAGCCAGGCAGAGAAAGACAAGTTTTAGTGGTAAACTTAATGTAGTATATACACACATGCTGATTCTCAAAGATGAGCACCTGAAACTTACACGACACTAAAAGACAATGATATTTTAATAAAAAAGAAAAATTATAGGAAAGTAGCAAATCATAAAGCATGTTACAAAATGGAAAATGTTATGAAGACAAAGCAGAATAGGTAAGGAATGCAAATGTTGAGAGCTGATAAGGTATAATTTTAAACTTGGTAGCTAGCACAGGCCTCACTGAGAAGGGAAGACTTGAAGGATATGAATTAACCACATAGATATGAGATAGAAGAATATGCCAGAAGAGAAGTCAGTGCAAGGACTTATAAGAACACAGCTGGAGTACTTAAGGAACAGCAAGTAGACCTGTGTGAGGCCAAAGAATAGCTGGGTGGGGTGGAGGTGGGGTGGTTCAACAGAGGAGGAGGGTGGGGAAATAGTAGGAAGTGAGCTCAGCAACACACAGAGGGTGGGGAGATCACACAGGACCTTTTAAGTCTTTGTAAAGACTTGACTTTTACTCTGAGTGAAATGGGAAGCCAATGCAGTTTTGAGAAGCATGACATGAACTGACTGACATTGGGAAAAGAGACTGTGATGGGGTTGACCAGTAAAGAACCATTTCAGTTATACAACCGAGAACTGACTGTCAGGTAGGATACTGTGACAAATCGTTGTAAATGTATAAAAGCTAGACATAATAGAGGTTTATTACTTCTCAAAAACAATTTTTGGTTAAGTATTCAGGTAAGCAAAATAATTGTCTTAAAAATTCCATTTTCTTCTATCCTGTAGCTCTACCATTTCTTTGTTGAGATTTCCTTGTTTTTATTTGAATCCAAACAGAAAGTAAAACAATACAGAGGAATTTAAGTGAAGTCTTAAGGAGTTTAATTATTAAAGTTTGCTTGTACTCAAAAAAGAAGACTGTCATACAAACATGCCCATGTAAAAGAAGTGAAATTTAGTAAAAGTTTCCAAATAAAGGAAGAATGGGTTGTGATGACTATCCAGCAGTTTTCCACATTTATATCTGAATGTAGCCCTGAAGATAGTAAGAAGTGTTAAGACTATGTGCGTATTCTGCACATATTCTGAAAAAAAAAAAAAAAGCTAATATGATTTCCTGATGGATTAATTGGGAGGTAATGAGAGAGAAAGAAAAATGTAGTATGATGCAAGGTTTCCAGTCTGGGCAAATGAAGTAATGAACTGCATTAACCAGGATGGGGAAGACAATTGGTAAAAGTTGGCTCAGGGAGGAGGCTGAAGGTCAGTCCTGTCTTGGACATGTTACACTTGGGATGTATTTTGCAGATCCAAGGGAGGATGCAGAGTGGACAACTGGGTACAATGTCTGGAATTTGGAGAGACTGGAGCTACAATTTGTATTAAAACCTGAAAGTAGCAAGATCATCAGAGTAAATAAAGGTAGAAAACACATGAGGATCAAGGACTAAGACATGGGATACTTGAACATCAAGAGGCCAAGGGGAAGAGGAACCAGCAAAGGAAGAGAAATAACAAAGACTACAATATATGGGAAATGAAGTGAGGAGAGTATCAAGATAGAGGCATCACTTGGGTCAAAATATCCACCCTCCTCCCGGGTCCTCTTCCTCACCACTGGCAGAATGTACTTTTCTTTTTTTCTTTTTTTTTCTTTTTTTTCTTTTTTTAATGTTTATTTATACATACAAGCTGGGGTACAGGCCAGAGGCGTGGGGTGGCGAGAGGGTTCACCAGAGACAGAGCGGGGAGCAGAACAGGCAGATCAGAAATACACTGCTGAGGGGAGCAGCGGGCGAGGCAGGAGAGGTCTGCCGCACCATGTGAGATTCTCCCCGGCTGGGCGTTGAACTCGCATCGCTTGCTTCCGACAGCTCCACAACGTAGAGCTCAACCGCTGCGCCACCAGGGAGGCCCAGGATGTACTTTTCTAAGCATAAATCTGATCACATCTCCCCATGCTTGAAACATTTTCACTTCCCAGAGCTATCAGAATAAAGCCCAAAACACCTAAGCAGAGAACACGGAAGTTTTTATCAACGATGCCTGCTTAGAGCTCTGGCCTCATCTGCCGCTCTCTCACAGGCACGGGGACCACGGGAACCACACACATGTAACGAGGTAAACACCAGCAACTCTGCCGCAATGGTTGGTCTACTGCTCCTTCTCACCTAGACAGCAAGCTCCCTGAGGAGAGACGTTTTACTGTATTTGACCTGAATCCTGAAGACTCAGTAGACAGAAGGCCTTCAGAGGATACTGGTTAAATGAATGCATATATGTCACAGAAAGAACTGAAGACTTTTCAAAAGATATAGACAGGACACCATTTGTCTAAATCATATTATAAGAGCATTATGTTGCAAAATGCACTACACAAAAATTTATCTCCTTCACTCAGTTCTGAGTGATTATCTCAATCACTCATTTACAAATATTTAAGAGCCTTCATTACATATCAGTTACCACAGCCACGGGTTGGAGTGAGACCATTAAGAAATCACTATAGTCAACTTCTTACTTCTGAAAGATTTGAAGAGAATCTTTCTAAAAACATGTTAGCAAAATATACATTAAATATACATCTAACTGGTGCTGTGACTAGACTTAAAATGAAAAATCTGTCACTTTCCTTATTTTAATGTAATTTTTACTGATCTGCCACTAGTTTCCAATACCCCAGAAACTTCGGGACTGCAGTCTTACACCCCATGTGTGCACAACCACACCACACCCGCCACCAAGCGCTGTTCACCTCTGCACCCCCCATCCCTTCCAATATCCTTCCCCTTCCCCTCTAGTAACCATCATATTTTTCTGAGTCTAAGGGCTGTCTCTGTTGTGCTTCATTAGTTCATTGCGCTTATTTATATACCACATATGAATGAAACCACCCAGTGTTCCTGCCTTTCTCATGACACTAATCTCATGACACTGACTTGAATTGGGTGCATTCTGTCCAGCCTCAGTCAGCTTTTACTATAATATGGCGCTATGGCTAAAAATGCTAGTCAGCCAACAACTGAGAGATGTGGTTTTATGTTTCTAAAAATTGTAATGACATTCCTGCTGTTTGGCCACCAAGAAAAAAAAAATAAAATAAAAGGTATCGATTTTAAGGGTCCATGTTTCAGGATGATCAAATATCAAACTGGTTTGACTTATATTTGACTTATATTTGCATCAATCAGCTAAAGATATATCTTTGACATAGATACATGGATGGACGGACGGATGAGAGAGTACACGTCTGTAATTTATACCTTTGTCTCTCTCCCATATATACAACATGCATATACACGTGCCCACACACACGCATACTTACCTGAATTCAATTATGTCAAAATCTTGACATAACAAAATTGCTTTTTACATAGTTGAAAATGACATACATGTATTTTAAATTTATTACATACTATATTTCACTTAAGAAAAAAATATATTCACATATCTATAATAAAGTTATATACACAAAAATACATTGCATTACTTAATGGGGGGAAAGGAATTTCCAAGTATAACTGATTATATAAGACTATGTGCTAACTTCAGAATGACCTGAAGTTACAGAATTAACCATAAGATACAACTGTATCATGTATTAGCATTAAGAATGATTTATCATCTTTTAAGTATTTGCTTGGTTTCTAAAGCATGTCTAAAATACTGTGGACTTGGACATCTCTCCCCTTAAGAAAGGATTATTTGGGGGCCTCCCCGGTGGCGCAGCGGTTAAACGCTGCATTGTGGAGCTGTCGGCAGCAGCGACGCAAGTTCGACGCCCGGGCAGGGAGAATCCCACATGGCGCGGCAGACCTCTCCTGCCTCGCCCACTGCTCCCCTCAGCAGTGTATTTCTGATCTGCCTGTTCTGCTACCCACTCTTTCTCTGGTGGACCCTCTCGCCGCCCCACACCTCTGGCCTGTACCCCAGCTTGTATGTATAAATAAAAAAAAAGGATTATTTGTATTTAAATTTCAAATGTTTCTCTCAATAGCCCTTAATAAAAAAAAATCTGTTCTTGCATTCACAATGACAACTGGCAGGATTTTCTGAAGAAAAAATCCATTAGTTATAACTTGATTTTCTGTCAAATTATGTTACCACATACTATTAGATAGCTTGTTTTAGAGTGTGGTCTTTAATAATTTATGATTTTTGAAAACAGCTGAATGATTCAGGGTTTAAAATAAGGTGTTACATGTTGGTCTCAAGAATACTAACAGCAATCCAGCTGAGAAAGAGCAGGATATGGAATTCAGCCCAAGAACTAAGGTCTCAGATGGCACAAAAAGATCACAGACATGCCTAGTCATGAAACATATATTCCCTTTGGGTGTGGCTTAATTCCCAAGCCTCTGAGTTTACAGTCTGAGACACAATGTCCTGGTGAGGAGGAAAGGGGATGGAGATGGGCACACACAAACGAATAGGGGCAGTTCCCCCTTCCCTATGACTGTAGAAGGGAAATAGTTTTTAAAAATTGCAAAGTCCCTCAATCCACTTTTGTAATTATAATTAGCACCTATTTTTATTAAGGGGCAGTAATTTTTACTTAAAATAACCATCAACTTATCTATTGTTTAACTTTTCTCTTTTCCTTTTTACATTTCAGCAGTGATTAAATCCTATTGCTTTAACTCCCATTAAAAGCAGTGGCTACTTAGTGCTTAATGTCCCAAAACCAATCCCTTAAAAATTGGAGGCTGAATGTCAACTGGTTCCTCAGTATATCTTTATCTTTAGTATTTCTCACTCCTAAGAAACGTCAGTTATTCCAGACCAAACACTTATGGGTGCTTTGGTGGGATGTGTGCTATGGTATGTACATCTGAGGAGGTGTGCGCCTGTTCCCCTGAACTGTATGTATACGTGCTGTAAACTGATGTTACCACAATAATATTTTTTTATTTTATACAGAGGTGGGAGGGTGGGCAAAAATGGCCTTTAATTAGCATCTGCTGAAAACAGAAAGATGCTAAGCATTATAGATACTGGTCAAATACAGAAACAAATTATCACCACTAATTTCCAAAATGAATATACACATTTATTTTATTCACACACATTTAATCTTTATTAAACAACCAAATTAAGTAACTAGTAGATTATCTGTTTTGAATGCTGTGAGGAAGGTTAAAATGTGTAAGGAGAGTCAATCCACACTAAATTCTTTTGCATACCCAACAGCATTTCTTGCTCATCGATTTGCCATTTAGAACATGACTGATAACACTGGTCAACAAATTTTACAAAAGTCATATCACTGAAATAAAATTAGTCATTTCCCATCAATTCGTATGTGCTCAACACGAATATGACAGTCAAATTCTAATTTTGGCTCTAGTTTTTTTGTAATCTGCAATAAATGGATGTTTACATCGCAAAATGCATGCCAATCACTGGTCAACAAATTTTTACAAAAGTCATGTTACTGAAATAAAATTAGTCATTTCCTATCAATTTGTATGTGCTCAATACGAATATGACAGTCAAATTCTAATTTTGGCTCTAGTTTTTTGGTAATCTGCAATAAATGGATGCTTACATCACGAAATACATGCCAATAATAATAGGCCTACGGTTAATAACCCGTAAAAAATTAAGTCATAGACTATTTCTTAGATTTCTTCGCTTGTCTCTTGTACAGCTGTTCAGGAGCATCTCTGGGGAGTGTACAGCAGTGGTCAGCCAGCACTGTAGTGGACCATTTTCCCTGGTATCTTTGTTCCATTGATGCGATATCTTATGAAAACGTTCGCCATGTTCATCACTAACTATACCACAGTTTTCAGGGAAGAAATCCAGATGGGAAGGAAGGAAGTGCATCTTTAGAGACATATTGCAGCCAAGTTTCTGATACTGTATCAGCATGTCTTCTACCAGTTCCTTGTAGTTTTCTGCCCTAACATTCCCAAGAAAGTTTGTAGACTCTAGACTAAAAGTATTCCACGCTTGTTTCGCATCACCCTGTAGCAAGTTGTTGAACCAGTCATCTCAATGCAGACGGAATGTCTGAGTAGAGTATTCCCAACTCTTTTGCTTTGTTATTTCACCGGAAAGAGGAGGAACCAAGCAGAAGTAACAGTCTTTGATGTGGTTGCTTGGCTCTCTCCATACCATGGGGACTGCATATGGCATTGATGGTCTTTTGCCATTTAACCACTGTGAAAGCTGTGTTGTACATGTAGTACAGCTACATGTACCTTGCATCCAAAGTAAAGATAAGCCTTCCTTACTTGAGAATTGATCCTTTTCTTCTGGTTGGCAAATGTCACTTTCCCACAAATAGAGCAGAAATTGTCCACACTATTAACACACTTTCGAGGCATTACTGTTCTGTATTGTGCCTAAATGGATAAAATAATAACAGTTCTATGGAACAGTAGCTTAAACTGTCTCGCACAAATTCGAAAATATTTTCAATGTTCAACCTTTACAACAGGGCTTTCTACAGTGCACTGCTGACGTCAGCTTACTTCAGCAGCCGCCTGGCAGTGGTACTGCATTGCAACAGAAAATGATGCAATCAACTCTGGATGATGTGTGCATGATGGTATTATGCAATGCGATGCAATATTACATCATTCTAGGCTGATTTAGGATGTTGTTGCAGTCCTACTGGATAAATTTACACGGTGAAACATATAAAATGAATTATATGAAATATCTTCAAAACGAGAGCTAATAAAAAATTTTCAGGGTTATATTCATGTTCAGCACACCAAGATACTACAGATTAGGGCCTTTTTAAGTCAGTTATGATCTCACTGTTAACCACTATAATTCAACTAGAATGAAAACAATAGCTCACAGAGTCCTCGACTTAGGTAAGTAAATCTCAACTATCTTTTAATGCCTTTCCAATGGCTTTGACCAATGGCATAAAATACGATGGTGTAATAAATACGATGGCAGTATTCAGTCAATCACATCACCAAACTAAATCAAGAGGAATTATATTCAGAGACTCCTAGAGCCATCCAGTCTTCTTAGTAGTTTATGTTATCTTTGCAACAAAATGGATCACTAGAAGGCGATATACCTGGACCACATCAGCTTGGCCCTTTAAAAGTTAGCCCCACTGATTTGTTGTTCCTAAGTTAAGCCAACTGCTTTAAGAAACAACCATAAACCCACTAATGCACGGGCTGTGGAATTATTATTAGTCAATATTTACATACAAGTTATAAATGATGTCACAAAATATAGCAACTTACTTAATTTTTGAAAAGAACTGAGCTCAGGTAAAAACTGACTTCTTCTAGCCTTTCTGATCCTTAAGAGTTAAGGACTTTATTACTGCAATGCTCTTTTCACAGAACTGGCCTTCAATTAGCACTGCAATCCACTGGCATAGTCGTTGCTTTTTTATTTTCCTCAACTTTTCTTTTCATATTCCCTTTGTTACCTCTTCATTTGCCTCATCTCAAATTATTTTGAAAAAAGGTCAGGTATTTCTCAATAAAGATAATTATTACTAAAGTTACTAATATTTTAGGACTTTTCAAAGAACTACTGCCAACATCTCACTTTCAGTTAAAAGTCAGCGAGAGGGGGAGGATAAGGGCTCAAAACTGGGGAGAAAAGAGCACAAGGGACTATAGTGACAGTTCACGGGTGAATCAGTGGTGGGTAACCTACAGGGAATACACAATAATGTAAGATACAAATAATAATAAATATATATACATATATATATATATACACACACAAAGTTACAGGTTTAGACAAAACTGAACACTTTATTTTTAATTCTTTGTAATTTTTTTTTAAATTCCAGTAACATTAGGACCCCCCTCCTATTAGGTATCACCACAGAAGTGCACCCCCAATGAGTCACCCATAGTCCACCACCACAGTCCACTGAGCTGCCTTCCCTCTTTGTTCTTGCCCCTCTCCTTCCCTCTCTGGATGTTTTAGTTCTATAGTCTGCTTAAAAAAATGGAACATTCTATTAAATAACTTTAAAACTTCTCACTACATGTAAAATACACACACACACACACACACACACACACACACACACACACACACACGAGGATGGATGAATGGGCAGACAGGCCAACAGGCACACAGACACACAGGATCCTATCAAAGGCATGCACTGCATTTGGTTGGCAAGTCTCTTTGGTCTCTATTTTATAATGATCCCACCACTGTTGCTTTCTGAACACAAAGGACATTATATATACAAACCCAGGACAGCTGCCTTACAGAACGTACACATTCTGAATGCCTGAGTCATACTTCATAAACAGAGTTAAGTTAAATATTTTGGCAGAAATTCTATACAGATGATGTTGTATATGTCTTATTGCATCACTTTAGGAGACACATATCACTTGGTCCTATTTGGGCACTGGTTATGTTCATTCTTACTCATTGCTCCTAAAGCCTTTCAATGAACTGAGATTAAAAACTATACATTTTAAAAATTTATGAGTTCATATTAATATCCAATCAAAATTTGATACCACAATGTATTATTTTCCCTCATTCAATATTTCCTAATAATCCTGGTTCCCCAAAATCTCAAAGTTACTCATTTGCTCAATCCCATATGACACAAAAAGTAATTTCAGATTATGTTTTAAAACTACATACATTAATTTTTGGTAATTACATTATGAATTTGTTAAGTTTATTTCTAGTTGTGTTTGACTTTAAGGTTTGCTTTTTTTCCTTTTTTTTTTTGAATGCAAGAAACATTTTCATATTTCAAAAGCATAAATGTGAAAACCTATCCTCAGAGAAGTCTCTTTGAACAATGAAATTTTTTTTCTTATTTTCTCCTCCTTAATACTAAAAATGGAATACAATTGCTATCAGTCCACAGTTCACAGAAACCTTTATTCTGTTTAGTATTAATCTTTATTCAATTAACCTCCTATCAACAGACATTTAGGTGTTTTCCAATAGTCTATTACAAATAACAATAACCCTACAATGAAAAAGGTTGAGCACATGTGATTCCCTATTTGTACTGGTAAATTCCTAAAACAAGGCACATCCCTCTAACTTGGACTAGTAGTTCAAAGGGTAAATTCAGGAACAGCTTTCTCATAACAGCATTACACATTGCCATCTGCAATATATGAGTGTATGTTTCCAAGCAGGCTTTGCTAACTAGTTATATTCTAAGCCTCTGAATTTTTGCCAGTCTGAAAGGTAAAAATGATTTCTCTGTGCATTTTAATTTTCATTTCTCTTATTACCAATGAAGTTGAACATCTTTATATATTATCATGTCATATCTTTTTGTGTGAACTCTTCATGTTTTCTGCTCATTTTTAAAATCATGATTTGAAACTTTTTTATTGGAAAAATTCCTTCAATGATGCCTTCAAGCTTTGTTTTACAAAGTAAAGAATAAAATATAGAAAATGGACTATGCATGTATTAACTGAAAAGAATATTAACATCACTTAAAACTCTACAGTCTGATTCTATACTGTGTTCCAAGCAATCCATTAAAAAGTGTCAGTTATTTCAAGTGAAAAGACTGTTAAGAAAAATGTACTCAAGTAACAATTTTATGATGCCAACAAGCGTAAATGGTTAATCCCACAAATAACCAAGCCATTGGTTGAGGAAGGTCAAAGTTTGGAAAACAGATGCTAGACAATACACTGTAATGTCTTCATTACACCCACCTCATTAGTACAGGTGATTCTTCGAGGATGAGGGGCTTCCTGTTGCAGCTGATATACTGCAAGAAGGTAGAAAGTAAATGTCAGTTTCCTTTATGTGGAGCTTCTAAATATGTTAAGATATACAAATTGGATACTTATTTTATGTTCACAAGAAAACTGTGATACAGTACTATTTGTTATTAAGTTGAAATTATTATGAACAAAACAAGCAAACCAAAGAAAGTAAACTAAGTTTAGTGAAAATCCAGGAGCAAGTACAAATGGAAAAATCACAATCCATACAAATGTCTTTACCTTATAACCAATAAGTACTCGACATTTGGCCCTGTTCTCCATAGTTTGGTTATTTATTTTCCCCAATTGTTTATGGATATATTGGATAAAGCATGTCTCTAATATAAACCAATAATGGTTACATAGTTTTAAAGTGTGTTGTTAAGTGTCAAACTTAAACAAAAATTAGGTTTTACAGGCTTGAAGTAACAAATACACTTTTTCTCCACTATTTCTATTGTGAACATCTATGTTCAAATATAATCTCTTCTAAAAACAAAATTTCTGGGTCAAAGTTGCCACCATCTACTCAACTATGGCAAATGAAGTAAAATAAAGAATTCAGATACTGAAATAACTTGCCAAAGAGGGTAATTTTTAAGTTATCTGAAATGGATCAGTGAAAATTGTACTGATACCATGACCTTCTAGACCCATTTTAGGCTTCCTGATTTGAAATAAAGAATACAATGTGAAATGAATAGAAAGTGTGTTTGTGTCTAAGTTTATCTCAGAAATTTGTTTTCTATTTCTATTAATACCTATATATGTATAGTTAATTATCAATATATTGAAGTTAATGTAGCATTTAAATACTTAGATATTGTGTCAACACAACATCAAACTACCTAGATATCTGGATTATCAAGTAACCAAGGGCTAAGATTTCAAATGGATATCATTATGTAGATTCCACCTCTGATCACACTTATGTATATGCAATTAAGCTGTATACACATATACAATTATGCCATACAAATATTCACCTATACACACACACAACACACACACACTGACAAACATCACTGTTCTGTATTGTATGTAAAGGTAAAGAAGGATTGTGGTTAAGAATTTGAACTCTTGAAGCCGACCACCTGGGGCCTGAACACACGGGCTTTGCCACTGACACTGCATACTGTGCCTCAGTTTCCTCATTTGTAAAATGGAGTTAACAATAGTTTCAGCTTCATATTTTACTGAAAGGGTTACATACTTAGTATACCTAAGACAAAATATTGTTATTATATGTAAGTGACTGATATTTAGATAGATGCCATTCTTTTAGTAATATTTGTTATCAGGATGCACCTTGAGTTCATCACCAAAACACAACACCAGGGTAATGCTATACTTTAAATGCACACAACTTTACTGTTCAAAAATAAAAAAATAAACAGGATACTCCCTCATTTAGTAATGTTTAATATTCTGATAGAAATGTATGCTTTTATATTTCCTCTTGGTTGCAAAAATCACTGAGAGGGAATACATTAAAATAATTTTAGATACCCATATTTGATTGTGAGAGTTTCAAAATTCCTGTGGATATATTTTTATAGATTAAAAGAGATGGTATGAAGGAAGCAATTCTGAGATAGGAAGAAGAGCCAATTCCTAAAGGGGTTTAAGCTCTTCTTTCCCACAGTCCTCTATTTATTACATGAAAGGTTCCTGTTCACATTCAAGCAATAGGTGTCAAAAAGCAATACAGCTGTATTTATTTTAAAGAAACCCTCAATTTAAGACTTCTTGCTAATTATATATCCTCATTGGTTTATACCTGCAAGGTTTTCCAATAAAGTTTTTAGAAGCTCAATTAAACCAAAATTGAAAAGCATAACAAAGACACTGATAAATAAGTTTCTTTATAGAATCACACTGTGAAAAGCCATTCAGCTACCACCATGCCAAAGTCAGACAGAAAACAGAATCCTAACATGTACGACTTTTGACATTAAAATAAAAATTTAGTTTTACAGATGTAATGCAGAATAGAAGTGAATGATGAGAACATTTTGAATAGTTTTCATTCTGCTTGCACTTCTTTATGCAGACTGACTTATGATTTTCAAAAAATCTCAATTCATTCAGATTTTATTACCATTTTGAGTCATATCACAGGATGGAAAATGCATTATGACTTTGAGTCTCAAAGACTGTTAGAATTTACTGCCAATTATCAACTCTGAGCAAGATATAAGTAGATCCCACCTCAGAATTAAACAAAATGTCATGACTTGATTATTAAGGATATTGGGCAGGAACTACTACTCCACTTAAAATTCCAGTCTCTGTTGATGAAATAAAGATATGTGGTGCATGTCTCGAATTTTTCCTATTGAATGCACAGATTCCTGAACAGATGAACTTCTTAACTTATCATTAATAAATACCTTAGATATTAATAAGTATCTTATATCAGCTAGCTGCATATAAATCTATATCAACAATTACTTCACTGTCAGAATGTCAGAATGCAACTTTACATGTATTTATTTAAAATTCGCACACATACAAATTATTGTACAAGCCATTCCTATCATTTTATAAGGAAAGTTCACATAACCAATTTTAATGTGGATTTTTCCACTTAGCTTAAACACAGTTTAGTTACAAAATTTCCTTGAATTGGAAGGTTTGTTTTTTGTTGTTATTTTTTTTGATGATCAAAATATTAAGTATACTCTATAATCATTTCCTACCTAGGGGAGGGGGAGAATTCAAGCTTTGAAATAATTAAAAGAAACTATAAAACTCAATTAACCGTATTGTCACCAAAAACAGAAATATGCCATTTCTTAAGACAAATGGTAGCTACCACAAGACATGTGAAGACAGAGAAAATACAAATTGCATATGCTATATTTAGTGATCAATATTCTTTAGGCGAAAAAAATCACCATGATTCAATAACAATATGAGGCTTCCTTCACACATGCTCTAACATAAAAATTGTGCTCTAACATAAAAATTGTGCAAGGCATAAATCAAAGCAAAGGGAACAAGGATAAACTGAAAATCAGAAAAATGCAGAGAATTTTTAATAGGCTTTCAGCTAATGATATTAAGAGACAAAATCTTTAGGAGGTAGAGAGCATTAGTCATTTTTATATGTTCAAATGTTTCTATGCTGAACTACAATCCCCAGAAACAAAAAAGCAGCAGCGCATGGAGCAGGGGGGAAGCATCCATGGCAGTGTTTATAGAAACTGCTCTGAGTTTGCCTACCATAATTAACCCAAAGTGGCAACTTATTAAAATAAAACTATCTGATGATGATCATAAACCGAATAACCACCAGAACTGCTGATCCTTTAAGTCAGCATATTTCAGCAACCTACAAATATCAAAATTTTGAAAAATTACACAAAGATGTTAATAATCTGTATTTAAAGTACAAGTTTCTCAGGTTCCTTATCAACTCTACACACAACAAACAAAAACTTACAGTGTTAGTCTCTGTAATAGGGCAGTCACAGAATTTTAAAAACTACTCTGATTATATTAAGCCTATTTCTCCTTCTAAAAAATCTGGACTATCTTTTATTTGATAAGATTAAGTTTCTCTAGGAAACAAGGTGGGGGGCGGGGAAGACTAAGAACTTAGACTCTCTTGAAAATATGTTTATGCTAATGAAAAGTTTAAAGAGCAACAGAATTAAAATTTCTCTTTTATATGTGGGAAAGCAATTCCTAAAAAAGATTACTTTCCTTTTTGCATCTTTTTGACCCATTCATTCTATCAACTATTAGCTCCTGACTTAATCATTTATATATTCTTTTTCTATATAAACAATCAGCATCTGAGAATAATCAGGTTGCTTGAATTCTAAGTTTGCTGCTCCTTGCATTAGGTTTATAAACAAGTGTTCCCAAGTTCCACTATATGGCAATCCAGGCAGAACAAAGACTAAGAGCCACACTAGATGTACAAACCACATAGAGGTTTTCTGAAATCTCTCGTTTCCCCACATTTGCTTGTTCTTTGGAATTTACAAACCCTGTTGTGAATTTTTCAAAAGTGAGTACAAAATGGAATCAATCTTTATTATCTAATCATTGTAATATTTTGTATGACTTAAAAAATACAATAACCCATGCAATTTACATTTTTGTATACTTACAATAAGATTTCCAAACAGGAGGTCTATATTCATCTGTATCTGAAAGAATAAACATATTAGAATTACTGAATATTTATATTTTAAATGAGATTGTAATCATTAATTCATTTAATATATATTGCTGAGATCTCTATATAGTAGGTGTTATATTAGACACAAAAGGGCATTCAAAGAGTTTTTATTTGTCTTTGTACTTACTTTTTTGGAATATACTTTTACATAGATGCTCAAAGAAAGTTACTTTATTATTTTACTGTTTATCACTGTTTACTTAACATCCAGGTAACTTTTACTGCTGGCACTCAAGTCTTAGAATCAGTGAAGTAATAATGATACTTGTTTCACTGGGCTTAATTCTATAATTATTTCGCTGAAGATCCCTGCAATCATGGGAATTTTTCTATTTCAGTCAAACTGACCAGAAAATTTAATCCTAGGAAAAGCATTTCTGTATTTTCTAACATTACATTCAGGGCATTCCAGAGTAACAGGTTTTACTACCATTAGGAGAGAAAAGCAGTAAGATGCTGATCTGGGTCTTCACACATTCCAGACCAGCAAAAGCAGGAAATGAGAAACACTTCAGTGGAAGAGGGAGTCACAGAGAGCATGATGTGAACACCTGCTCTTCAAGTCTATTTCCCCTCCTTCCACTTCAGTGCAGAGATAGAAGACAATGTGAAGAGGCAGCAGAAAGGAGAGGGCCCAGTGTGGTCTGGCTTCTCATCAGTAAGGCTTAAGTGAGGAATGATTTTGCCAGCCAAAAGGCCTGCCGGAAAGGCTACATAGTCAAAACGGCAGACGTAGTTTGGTGTAGGAAGGTGTGGCCAGACACATCAGCAGGCTCCGTTGGTGTCCAACATCAACCAATAGGAGAGGAATGTGATCCTCAAATCTTAGTCTCTTAGGGTTTCTTATGAGGCAAGAAAATTCCTGGGAAGTTTACTGAGAATGTTGAATTTAGCATGTGCAGCTCAACTAAAAATTATTGTAGACGCAAAACATTTAGCCCTCAACTCCCAGCCTTTAAAATGCAACTTCACTGTGGTTGTGGTGAGGTAACATAGAACATACAACATACATAGTGTTGTAAACCAACTTTAACTCAAAAAAAATTGCATATAACCACTTAGGTCTTTGACAAATAGACAATTTTTTTATATATATAAAACGCATAGGGGCCTCCTTGGTGGCTCAGCGGTTGAGCGCTGCGCTGTGGAGCTGTCGGCAGCCGCGTGATGCGAGTTCGATGCACAGCCAGGGAGAATCCCACATGGTGCGGCAGACCTCTCCTGCCTCGCCCACTGCTCCCCTCAGCAGAGTATTTCTGGTCTGCCTGTTCTGCTCCCCGCTCCGTCTCTGGTGAACCCTCTCGCCGCCCCAAGCCTCTGGCCTGTACCCCAGCTTGTATGTATAAATAAATAAATCTTTTTTTTTTAAGATTTTTTACAAAAATAAATCTTTTTTTATTTATTAAATAAATATTATTTAATAAATAAATCTTTTTTTAAAGATTTTTTACAAAAATAAATCTTTTTTTTATTTATTAAATAAATATTATTTAATAAATAAATCTTTTTTTTTAAGATTTTTTACAAAAATAAATCTTTTTTATTTATTAAATAAATATTATTTAATAAATAAATCTTTTTTTAAAGATTTTTTACAAAAATAAATCTTTTTTTTATTTATTAAATAAATATTATTTAATAAATAAATCTTTTTTTTTAAAGATTTTTTATTTATACATACAAGCTGGGGTACAGGCCAGAGACATGGGGCGGCGAGAGGGTTCACCAGAGACGGAGCGGGTAGCAGAACAGGCAGATCAGAAATAAATAAATAAATCTTTTTTTTTTTAAAGATTTCTTTTTTATTTATACATACAAGCTGGGGTACAGGCCAGAGGCATGGGGCGGGGAGAGGGTTCACCAGAGACGGAGCGGGTAGCAGAACAGGCAGATCAGAAATACTCTGCTGAGGGGAGCAGCGGGCGAGGCAGGAGAGGTCTGTCGCACCATGTGGGATTCTCCCCAGCCGGGCATCGAACTCGCGTCGCCGCTGCCGACAGCTCCACAGCGCAGCGCTTAACTGCTGCGCCACCAGGGAGGCCCAATAATTAAATCTTTAAAAAAATAAAACACATAGGAATAAAAAAATTCACTTCAGTGTCATCATAAACCACACAAATGCTTTGAGTCGGAGGGCTTCAGCAAGACTATCAAAAATAAGTACAAGAACACAAAAGGGAAATTCTAAGTCACACAGAAATTGCTTGGCACCCAGTAGAAATGTTCAAATATGTTTCCTTAAAGAACAAATTTTAAAATTCCATGAATAATGAATGAAACATAATAGCCAGTACAGTTGACTCTCGCTATTCAGGATAGTTATATTCTATATTCACCTTGAACACTGAATCAGTGAATACTGCGTGCCTCTGCTCACAACATTTCATCAATTAATACATTCCACTGTTTTATGTATGCTTCTGTTTAATGACACCTTATTTCGTATGCATTGTTGACTCATTACATTTAACTCACAGGAAGGAGATGAGCTGTTGTCTTCAGCTCCCAGGAGGTAATTTTACTTGCCCCATGGCCAGAAAATGGCAAAGAGAAACAATGTGTCTTAGGGAGTGGCTTTATCAGTGGTGTCAGTCAAACTGGAACTGAGATCCACCACTTGGGCTATCAATGGTCATGGACTATGGGTACATAATGAAGCCCCAACGAAAACTCTGAAATCAAGGCTTTTAGGAGAGCTTCGTGGGTTGAAAATACTGCATTTGCATCACTATACATCCATGCAGCCTGAGTCCATGGAGAGAGGACAATGGAAGCTCTGCATTTAGTATTTATCTCAGCCCCTGCTTTAAATACTTCTTCCTTTGGTTAATTTTAATCTGTAATCCATTCTGGGAGTGTAATTTTAGTGAGTTCTGGGAGTTCTAGCAAATTAACAAACTTGGGGGTCATGTGGGGTATCCCCGCTCTAACTTGCAGTTGGTTTCAGAATTGTGGAAGTAATTGGAGCTATGCCCAATTACTAACTCTAACTCTGTAGTTGGCCCTAACTCCTCACAAATCCTGTACCTATGAGCAGAAAGGACCTCTGGAGAGTGTCATGACTTTGGAGAAGGAGAGAAAGAGGGTAATTCTCTAAGTCCTATTCCTGAAAAGTTGCAATTCTAGTTCCAGAGAGGGCTTTCTTAGGGGATCATGAACCTTAAATTGCTGTGTGACTTCAGGAATTTACTACCAAAGTGAATAATAAATCTTTATCTACAAAATGGAATAAAAATATCATCTAAATAGGAACAGTTACAACATATGTTGTTGTATCATTCATAAAGTACCTTGTACCATGGAGAGATTTAGTAAATATACCCTCTCCTCCCATCACCGAAAATGAATTTTAAAATGTAATACTACCTTATCCATGAACTATTCTGAAGTGAGTTTTGCTTAATTTATAAACAAAGGTGATTTCCTAGTTATTAATTTTTACTGATTTCTAACTTTGTGCACTGTAATTATAGAAATATTTTCAATTAGTTTATTCGGAGATCTGCTTTATGACCCAACATATGATCAGTTTGTATAAATGATGTGTGACTGACAATAATATATATCCTACAGTTGTTGGTACATATCAAAATTTATAATATATACATACATAGTTTTATATATATATTACTGTATGTATATTATATATATACAAATCACACCTCAGGCCACTGACAATAATTTCAGTCATGAGTTTTTATGACTTATTTTGTTCTTCTCTATACGCCTGCTCTTTTACAGAAGACATAATTGAAGATACTATAAATTATTATGTAGTCAAATGAAACCAGTATTCAACAAATAACCAAGAAAAACTGGGAGAAAGTTTGTGTTTCCTTTAACATTACAACACCCTAATTATTAGTGACATCTAGGAGTATAGTATGGGTTTTGAAAAGTCTTTTCCTAACAATTTTTTGTGTGTGTGTGTGTAACTCTCACAACTCTCTGGAGAGCAACTGGTGGTACACAGCATACATCTTTAAAAGTCTGTGACAGGCATCTCTTTAGGCAGAGATCAAATGAGATGCTCTCTGCTGGGGAATTAAAATTAAAAAATTAAAAAATTAAATTGTCACAATTAAAAAATTATGACAGTTCTCATGTTTAAGAGAGCGCTCTTAGGGTCCCTTGGCGTGGATCTTTTGGGTTGAGAGCAGAGCTGCTTGACTGTTCCCTTAGTCAAGCCAGGGTGAACAACACTGTCCTTAGCACTCAGGAGGGTGGCCCCCTGGGAAGGGAAGTAGATGGTGCAGAAACACATGCCCACCAACTTGCTACATAGAATGAGTCGCTGGAGTCAGAAAGACCACTTTTCCTGAACACTGCATCTTTCTTTTTTTTTTCTTTTTTTTTTAATTTTTAAAAAATTATGTTTATTAAGGTGACATTAAAAAAAAAGTGACATTGATTTACAGCACTGTATATATTTTAATAGTCTAGGTTCATATCTCAACAGATACGTTCTTATACCACACCCAGTACCAAAGCGCTTAGTAATCTTTCACCACAATCTACACAACCCTTTGCTATGCCAACCTAAAAGTCCTCATATTCAAAGTTAAGGAATTCTGCCATAGAAGAAATTCACAGCCAATGCAAAGTTCCACTGACAAGAAAGGGTAGAGATACTCCTAAGATAAAATGACTTTGATGATGGCTTAGTTAAAACTAGTTATCTAGGGTCATATAAAAGACTAATGAGTTTACCAGGGAAGACAGACTCTAGGAAAGCACAAAGCACATGCTGGAACTGCCTCTGACCTCAGCTTCCCTGGTGCACTGCACTTCCTGGGCATATCTAGAACACGGGGTAATCAGAGTAAGATCCATTTCGTGTACTATAAGGAATACAAGTTCACTAGGGAGAGAAGTGAGAGGAAATCATGTTTTCTCTTAGCAGCTCAAAGTCCTTGCAGCTTGTTCAAAGTAAGTTATCAAGGGCCAATTAGCAAATACCTGTGATCTGCCTCTAGCTAGGGTTCTCATGGGCTCTCTGCACCATCTTTTTGATTATGAGAAAATTTACTCCGAACTCAGTATAAAAATGTGCAGTCTTCTATCACTAGAGTGTAACTGAAAATGATAGCCAGATACCCATGTCTCAGGGACAGTTCATCTTAAAAGTCACCTTCTTACAAATATCTTCTATAGGGCCTCCCTCGTGGTGCAAGGGGTTAAGTCTCAGCACTATGAAGCTATCACTAGTCACTGCAGCACTAGTTCGATCGCCAGACAGGGAGCTTCCCACATGGTGCAGCAGACCTCTCCTGCCTCAGCTGCTACTCCCCTCAGCAGTGTATTTCACTCAATCTGCCTGTTCTGCTCCCCACTCTGTCTCTGGTGAATACTCTCACCACCCCACTCTTCTGGACCCCAGTATGCATAAATAAAATAAATCTCTTTAAAAAATACCTTCTATAGGTAATAAGAGCATCAATTACAATGTGGGTCTGGAAGAGTTTATGCCTTCAAGGGCAAATATGGAAAATAAGATGGATATTATGGTTTACAAACAAGGTAATAGATAAGCATAATATAAGAGAGTATGAGTAATACTTCATACTATCATACATAATAAGAGTTTTGTGAACTATCATCTTGTCAAATGGCTGGCAAGAATAAGTCCCCAATGTATTTGCATAACTGATAAAGAATGGTAGGAAAGAAGGAATCACTTTTGGCTGGAGTGGCAACAAAGACAAACCAGAAATAGTATTATCTGGCAAGGGCTCTGAAGGATGGATGATTTTTAAAGTAAAGGTGGAGGAGATCAGAAATAAGAACAGCATTCTAGACAGAGGGATATCCTGAACAAGGGCCCATTAACAAGAAAGCCCATGAAATAGGTGAGCAACTGCAAATAATGGAGAGTGGCTGAGAAAAAAAAAGACTGGAAGGAAAGACTGAGACTCAGGCGTGGAAGAAACCCGGGAAGAGCTGTGCTGGGGGGTCCACAAGTAATGAGCATGTGCTTTTCTCTGCTTTATAAGTACTCTCCACTAAGTACTCAGATGTCTGAGGAAGAGGAATACTGTTGTCAGGCCCAGGTCAATTTTCAAGAGTCAGAGAAAACAAGTCAGACAGCAGGAAGGCCAAAAATAGAAGAAATAGCAAGTAAAACTGACTCAGAAGAGAAAGAAAGTAAAGGGTTTCAAAAATCACAGGAGGTAGGCAAGGCCTAGCAAGGTGGAAAGACAGTTCTAAGCAAGTAAAAAGATAAGAAGACAGGTTCTGTTTGCAACATTTTCCTCTGTGGTTCTATACAAAAATCTAAACAATTCAGGAAAATGAAAGAAATGAGATCAGTAAAATATATGAAAAACAAAGGCCAAATTGATTAGTGTGTACAGCAGGGTTGCTTTTTATAAGTGAGAGACTAGATCTGAGTATCTGTGAATGTGTATGAGCTCCTATGGGGGCTTAAGGGCAGGAGAGAGCATGAAACATGTAGAATGACATACATTCATCGAAAGAGCAGTAGTGATCTCTAGATCAGACTTTCTCATCCAGATTCTCATCCCATCACACAGCACAGAAAATGTTTTCAGTGATATTCTCAGCTCTCCCATGTATGGGAGATAAACAGTGACTTTCTATAAGCAAAGAAGAGAAGTTAAATTTTTACAGAGAATGGATGCCTTAAGTGCAATTGTATCCCAGAAGTTAGGGGAGAAAGGCTTCTATGGATAATGTTTTATTATTTTTTCTTAAATATACATGTATTTTTAATTATATAATTAATATATTACATCTGTGCTAAAGAAGAAAAAATTGTTAAACAAAAAGTGAACTGTATGTATGGACAAAAAAATGGGAACTGATTGACATAGAAAAAAGGTCCATTTAATGAAGTCCACAGGAAGTTCTAATAGTTTCAAGTGAGCTCTTAAAATGGAGGAACTACCAGAGAAATCATATTCCGGGTCTGAGAAGCTTAGAAATCAGTGACAAGCTTTGCAGCAAATTTATATGTACTAAAGCACCATATTTGTCTAAGCCTGAATTCTCCCTCAGAATCTCTGGAGGTCTTTATTCACTGTTCCCTGTTCTAAATGAATCAGTTGAAAGGCAGGTCTTCATTATGGAAAAGAGAACAGTTCCTTAATTAAATTTTCTTTCACTTTAATTGCTAGAATTATGAGTCAGGGAAATCGTACTTTTACATATTTTATGTGTATGAAAAATCACTCTAATTTTGTCCTTGCTTTTTTAAGCTCAGATACATAATTTAAACACAAGTTAATGTTACACTTGTTTTTGCTTAAAACTTTATTTTGCTTCTTTATCTAAATAGTATTTAAGATGTTCATTTTTCCTTTAAATATTAAAAATTTTACTAGATATATCTGTTCTTTTTGAAAGATCTAGTAAAATATGTCTAAGATATCTTTGATTCGGATGATATAAGTTACAGTAACGTGGTTGTAAGTATTCACTTATTGACAAAATAAAATCTCCTTATAAACCCCTAATGTTCTGAATTTTTAGATTAACTCAAAACATTGTATGATTGAATAAATCCTTGTTCTCTCTCCAATGAGATCTATTTACATCTAGCATACCTATGGATGCCATCAAAAATGACTGACTTTTAAAAACAAAAAGAAAAACTTAATTTTACTCTTTTTATTGCACAATTTTGTGCCTCATTATACAGTTATATCTTAGGTCCTCAATTAGAACATTCCTCTGATGAAATTTAAACCTTTATTTTTACAAAAGAATAGTTGATTCTAAAACATACTAGAATACTAAATTTAAGGTGTTTATTATTTTAAGCTCAAAACAAAAGGACTTTTAAGATTTTCTAATTGGATTTTCTCAGAAAGGACTGAATGAGGTTAAACTAATACTGGATGAATACTCATAAACTTATGTGGTTAATGTTTGATGGTACAATTGTTTCAAGCTGCTTTTTGCTTGAAAAAAAGGATTTCTTTGATTTCTATAAAAGGAATGATACCCTTGACAGGAAAAAGAGCATTTCTTCTCTTCAAATGAAAATTCACCTTTCAACCAACTAGCAAGAAATTCCCTGTTCTGCTTTAATCAGCAAATGCAAAATGAAATGATAAATCCCCCACCTGTTGCTGTTCCTGTACCAAATTTTGGCATACCAAAATAATGAGATCCTCAGGACCACAAAATTCTGTTTTATGATAAAGTGATCTCTTAGGAGAACAATGGCATTAAATTCACAATAAATATCAACTATTCTTGTTAGTAATGGGAAAAGTCACAAAGAAAATAAACTTTAAACTCAAAGAAATGTATTTCTTGGAAAACAAAATTTCACAGTAAAAACAAAAGGTTGATAATAAAATACACAATTCTAACCTAATAAGAATAGAAGCATTTTGTTAGCTTTCTAGATACCTCTCACATCCTGACTAAACCTCTTTCCTAGAAAATTATTCAAAACATGGCAAGTAAGCATTACAACTAGGATAATTAAAATTCATCCTGCAAAGTCATGAACAAATCAGGTCAGTTAAATTCACCCATAGAAGAAACAAAGTCATTTAAAATTGTCCCAAGTTGAAAATTGATGTGTCATGATGCAATTTCAATTCTGACAAAAATAAACCATTTTTAAAACTAAAGATAATTGTTTTTAATTCTTCAGAGAATAATGACCCAGAATTGTTAATATATGGAAAAACCCCTCTGAGACCATACAACTACAGTGCTCACATCAAAGATCTCCAAAAACAAATACTGAGCAAATGCAGCACTCAACTTTTCACCATGGACCCACAGCTTGGGCCCACAAAGCCTCCGAAAGGAAATGTGAACCAAACTTGGAAACCTTTTTAAAACTCAAACTCGGTCTTCTATTAAAGGCCTACCCAGTGTTTCCCTCTAACCAACTTGGCAGATCTACCAAACACACTACACAAACAAAGTCCTGCTTACTCAAGTCTTTTCATTATACACTTGGAAGCAAAAAGCTATGCAGGGAATTACGTGGATGGATCAAATTCAAAGGTAAGGTTGTCGTTTTCCAATCTAAAAAGATCTGATAATTCCTGATAATGTTTATACCATCATGTTGGCATATTAACAGAAAGTCCTCAAATAGACCCACTTCAACCAAGGTTTCTAACAGAATTTCAAGCAGAGACTGAGCTCCTGCCAAGTCTCTCAGCATCTCAACACTCCCAAAACACTCCCATTTGGACTTGGCTAGCTTAGCTTAAAAAAAAAAAAAAAAAATCGCTTTTGATAACACTTCCTATAATCCTCTACCACAAAAAACAAATACACAAAATCCAACAGTGGCAGTAATGAATACCCTTCTAGTTGACTTCTCTGCATCTCACGTGTCTAAAATTAAAGTGCAACAAATTAATTTTTATGAAGTCCTTGTAATTCCCTCTTAAAATAATACACCATATGGTGCATATATTTCACTACATATATAGAAAGAATACACCTGATGATCACGATGTTTTCCAAATTCAGCAACTTTGAATTTTAATCATTCATAGCGCTTGAAGTTACAGGCATTAAAAATGTAACCACATAAAAACTCTTTGCAGAAATTTTGACATTTTATAGATACAGTGAGGATGGGGGAGAGACACTAACACTATTTTTAGTGGGGATCTTCCTAGTCCATTTTCAAAGAACAACTATACCTCTGTTGTCTCAAACACTGTAGTTGTCTCATCTCTTTCAGTAGGCACACTATTCACCCTTGTTCTCTTCTTAAAGGAAAAGTTGCAAACCGTATTTTCTCCATGCTGCTATTTATCCTTGGGACAAATTATTCCTACCCCATCTATTTTCCATACACCAACACAGTTTTGTACCAGTTACTCACTTGGATCCTTGCCCTTGGAAGAGGAATCTACCACCACATTCTCAGTCTTGGGCGTATGCAGTAGAATGTGTTCTAGAATGTGCATTATTCTTTGACACAGCTCCATAGAACAGTTAGGATTCCCTAACTATATGTCATTTTGCCAGTATGCATTACAACAACGTTTCAGTTTTTCCTTACATCAGGGTTTTCAAGCTTTATCACGAGGACTGACACTCAGAAAATAGTATATACCTTGAAATAAAACTCTGGGGGGGGAGCTGTCGGCAGCAGCGATGGGAGTTCGACGCCCGGCCGGGGAGAATCCCACATGGTGCGGCAGACCTCTCCTGCCTCGCCCGCTGCTTCCCTCAGCAGTGTATTTCTGATCTGCCTGTTCTGCTCCCCACTCTGTCTCTGGTGAAGCCTCTCACCACTCCACACCTCTAGCCTGTACCCCAGCTGTATGTATAAATAAATAAATCTTTAAAAAAAAAAAAAAGAAATAAAACTCTGGGGAAAATAGAGATAATGCTTCTATTCCTAACCCTTTAACATCTAAGATAATTACAATGGGAAAAGATCTTGACATTCTTCATTTCTTCATTTTATGATAATTTCCTAATGCATATCTTTTAAACTGGACTTCTCTAAGAAAGACCAATCGGTCACCGAGAAAAGGAAAAGTAGTGAATTCTGAAGAAACATAAAGCTATGTGCTTTAGATGACAAGATGTGGATCCAAATGTGGAATAAGGCAACTCATAGCTGTAGGAAAGAAAATAAAGTCAGATGTGGAAGCAATACTGAGTCAACCACAAATGAGCAGAGTTGGGACAATTCTAAGCACATGCTAACTGTTCCAAGGTATAATAAAATGCTCAGCATGTTTTAATTAACTGTGTTTTGACTGCACACATGACAGAACAAGCAGCCAAGATACAAAATGCTTTGGAAATGAGAGCTTTTGTTCCAAATTGATAGGTACCTATTTTTCTTCTTTAAGAGCAGAACCCAAGGCATGAAAGATCTGGGGTTGTGGTCTCGCTCGTCGTCAGCTGTATCCAGCAAGGCCTAAAATGAACATGTAATGGGCTCATTTGTCTTGAAGAAGTTCCTGCAGTGTGGGAACATGAGGAGCAACTAACCCAGTATAATCACAACAAAGGCCCAATTCTAAAATCCAAATGCTTTAAAAAGTAAAAGTATTTTTATAACTCATTTGGCAGCAAACCCTGGTCTGACCTAAACCTGAAAATATTTTTATGAATTCTTTATAACTCATTTGATGGAAAAAGCCTCACCTGTATGGATCTGAGAATATTTACAGTATTTACTCCACTGAATGTGACTGTTCATTCATTTCATTGCACAAATATTAACATGTAATTAGAGTGATGTCTTAGACACTGCTGGAGTATCATAAAATACTCTATATTTAAGATTTATGTATTTATGCATACAAAAGCTGGGGTGGCCTGAGGTGTGGGTGGTGAGAGGCTTCACCAGAGACAGAGTGGGGAGCAGAACCGGTGGACTGACTGAAATACACTGCTGAGGGGAGCAGCCGAGAGACAGGAGAGGTCTGCAGCGCCATGTGGGTTAGCTCCCTGGCCCGTGCTTAAGTGGCTGGTGATAGCTTAACAGTGCTGAGACTTAACCCCTTATGCCACCATGGAGTCCCTCCATACGTATTTATGAAATATACTACCTATCTAAAATCGGACAAATTTTGAGTTTTAACACACAGCTGCTAACAGGAGTTTTGGATAAGGGATTACAGAGCTACTACTGTTATCAATATTTACAGATAAAACATAAGTTGTGATGCTCTTCTGCTAGATTCTCTCCAATAGCTTCCTGTGTGACTCAAGCCACTCAGCATAAAATTCAAATGCTTTACAACTGCCTACAAGATTGTTATTCTAAAAGGTCCACAACTGTGGCATCACTTGGTAATTTGTTAAAAATGCAAAATTGCACAGCCCAACTCCTACCTATGAAACAGAATCACAAGATTCCCAGATGATGTGTGGGGCTGGATTAGCACTGACTAGTAGACTAGCACTGACCCACAAGACCCTCACTGATCTGTCCTTGCTACTTTGTTGAGTTCATCTCCTACTTCTCTTTGCTCACCCACTCTTCTCCCATCTCTTTGGTTACTTTGTCATTCATCAAACACACGGGACACACTTACCCCTAGCTGTCCCCTCCAAAATTATCTCTATCCTCGCTCCCTCCCGTGATGCAATTCCTTGCTCAGAAATCACCTTCTCAGTGAGGACTTTCCTGTCAACCTATCTAAAAAATTCAAACCCCTGGTAATTCATATTCTCCTCTATTTTAACTTTGTTTTTCTCTTTGGCATTTATCACTGCCTAAAATATAAATATTTTACCAAATGGGTAGGAATCCTTATGTCTGCTTTTCACATTGCTCTATTCATAATGCCTAGCACAACAATTCTTAGTGTGGCCTTAGCGTCTTAGTGGATCTTTCAGGGGGGTGCACAATTTCAAAACTATTTTCAGAATTATACTAAGAAGTTACTTGTCTTTTTCACTGGCAATGCTACTGACATTAGCACTGGTAATGTGAAAGCTATGGTGGTAAAGCTGTTAGCACCTCAGTCCAAAACAATACAGTGGTACCTAGCTCTACTAGTCATTATTGCTTTCTTTTAACCACCACATACTCATAGTGTAAAACAAAATTGGTTTCACTTAGGGGTGGCCATGATGAAGCTATCTATTTAATGTTGTGACAAAATGGGGAGTGCGCATAAAGCACACGTGCTCAGGCTGTCCTGAGGAAAAGTACATGGGAGGTATTCAAGTTGTGAACTGAACTAGCTTTAACTTTCACAGATACCACTACACCAGAAAGAATGACTGACAAACTATAAAATTATTCAGACCTGGGACTCTGTTAGATTATTTTCTTGAAAATGAATGACGTAAGTTTATACCACAAGGATAATAATTGATAGTATTTATTGTCAGACATAAAACCTAGCTTTCAAGTGTAAATTAGTATTTGGGGAAACTTGTATCCATCACCATGAGCTTAGCAGTTTGTTAATATTTGGACTTTTCCAATGAGTAAAAAAAAAATTAGATACCACAGATTTTCACACAGTCTTCAGAATATGTAAGATGCCATAACCAAAGCCATTACAGAAAAATATTTTTGTCAATTTGCAATGAATATTTCCTAAGCTACTTAGCATTTTCTGTAGGAAGAATGGTAAAAAGTTTAATAAAAGTGCTTATCTGATGTGGAACCAAAGTTGATGTTAAATTCGATTCCATGCAACATTTATCTGAAATGACCTCAATCTCCACGCACATGAACGTTATAAGCACACATATGCAATATATGACATATACAGACAATATAAGTACATATTGATATATGGGTCAATTTTAGACAGACAGACACAAAGCGAACATGGGCACAGTGGAAAAACAAGTACTAGTTAAAGCCATATGAAGACACCATAAAGCCATACCAAGAAGCAGCACAAGGGCTCTCTTACATGAATATAGCTAGAACTCAGTGGACTTCTAGTGGGAAATGGGGACCACCATGCAAACAGAATACCTACAAGTTTCTCAAGATATCATACTTTAAGGACATATCCTACATGCCCTTTTTAAAAAACATCACTTCCGGGCCTCCCTGGTGGCGCAGCAGTTAAGTGCTGCGCTGTGGAGCTGTCGGCAGCGGCGACGCGCGTTCGATGCCCGGCCAGGGAGAATCCCACATGGCGCGGCAGACCTCTCCTGCCTTGCCCGCTGCTCCCCTCAGCAGTGTATTTCTGATCTGCCTGTTCTGCTCCCCACTCTGTCTCTGGTGAACCCTCTCGCCGCCCCACGTCTCTGGCCTGTACCCCAGCTTGTATGTATAAATAAAAAAATAAATCTTAAAAAACATCACTTCCCATCCTACTCCCACCCCCAACTGTATGTTGGGTGTGGGAGAAAATATTCTGCCAGTGCTCAACATACTTCACACATGAAATGTTAAAATCCAAGGGGTATGCCAAAATGAAAAGGTGGAAGTGTGTTTATTTTAAAATATCTAAACAGTCTTCTTTAGTTTAACTGCAGACAGCTTTCTGATAAGCAATATTGTTATTCAAAAAGCATACTGAGTGATTTATGTCATGCAGCTGTGAACAAGCATTCTGTTTAAAATACTGTCTACAAGCTTTACTGCTCTAACATTGTTAGTATGCCCTCAAGGATGCTGACTACTGCGGACTGGGAAACAAAAGGTCACCATCACCGGAAAATGAAAAAAGACTTATCTGATTCAGTTAACACCAAGCACAGAGAAATGACAATGATGGACAATCATTTTCATGACCCTTTACCAATAAGAATTACCTATCTCGAATAAGACCTTCTATATCATAGAAATTAATAAATTTTTATAATTTACAAGGGACAATTAGGTCAAATTCTGTTTTTTTCAGAATTTTTAATTATTTGGCATACTCTGGATAGTCATAATATGCTAGCAGTAAATGTTTTCCCAGAAACAATGAAATGCTCAAAAATAAAGCTAAAGTAATATAATTTCACTCATTTCATTCATACACATACATGAAACTAGTTTCTTCATGCATATAATATGAAATTAACAATTTGAGAACTCTTACACACACACCTTTATATTTTTTTCCTTTTTTTAAATTTAGTTTAGATCCTTTACATTATTGTGTATCCCCCAAAGTTTTCCCACCACCAATTCACCCATGAACCATCACCATAGTCCCTTGTGCTCTCTTCTCCCCTATTTTGGTCTTTCTTCCTTCTGCTGTAGAATCTCTCTTATTTCTGGTTGCCAGCTAGTTTTTGCCTTTGTTTATGTTTTGTGTGCTATTTTCTAATTTCTCATTTGGCTCTCTTATATTCCTCCTATAAGTGATACCATTCAATATTTTTCTTTTTCCTTCTGGCTTATTTCACTGAGTATGATCCCTTCTAGCTCCATCCATGTTGCTGGGAATTGCATTAGTTTATCATTTTTGATTGCTGAATAGTACTCCATTGTATACATGTACCATATCTTCTTGATCCAGTCAGCAATTTTTGGGCATTTGGGTTGTTTCCATGTTTTAGCTATCTTTTCTTTTTAAAGATTTATTTTTTTTTATACATACAAGCTGGTGTACAGGCCAGAGGCGTGGGGCGGCGAGAAGGTTCACCAGAGACAGAGTGGGGAGCAGAACAGGCATATCAGAAATACACTGCTGAGGGGAGCAGCGGGCGAGGCAGGAGAGGTCTGCCGCGCCATGTGGGATTCTCCCCGGCCGGGCGTCGAACTCGCGTCGCTGCTGCCGACAGCTCCACAGTGCAGCACTTAACCGCTGCGCCACCGGGGAGGCCCTGTTTTAGCTATCTTAA
>PVIJ01013589.1:0-44510 GCA_004024925.1 Scalopus aquaticus | reverse complement strand
GTAATTCTAGAGTACAAAGAAATGTTAACTAATCCCCCACCTGTATCTCTCTCTCTCTCTCTCTCTCTCACACACACTCTCACTATGTCACCGATATTTTTTCATCTAAAGTGTCCTTAGGAAATTATCGGTGCATCCTCCTTACTCTTATTACCATGCCATGATATGCCTTAAATTCCATTACTTCTGCCCTCTTGGTGCCTTTAAGAAGGGGGTGGGGGCAGACACGGAGTGGCTGCTCTGGCATTTGGTGAAGCCCAAGGACCCCTTTTCAAATAGTATTTTTGTGCAAAAAAAAAAACATAGGAAGGAAACCAATTGCATCGAAATCCAGCTTTCAAAATGCTTAAAACCTGAATCTGTGATGTAGTCACGAGGCCATTTGGTCATCAGCGTATAAAATAACAAGGACCCGTGGTGAGTCTCTAGCTGCCATCGTCACCCATGTCAAGGCTGAGCACTGAGAACAAGGTGGTACCTGCAGCCACTAGGATATGACATGGAAATATCTGTGATTTCCATTGGTGACAAAGTCACAGGCACTGCTGTGTCCTGTTACCTGCCTTGTAAGATAAAAGTAATAAATTTCAGATACAGGTAGTGAAAAAAAAAAAAGTTTGCCACTTTTTTATTATCAAAGTTCGAGGCCCCCTGAATTCCCTCCAATGCTGTGGACCCAGATTAAGCATCCCTACGCTCTATCTAAGAACAGCAAGAGGTCCCAGGCAAGGTCCCCGGATGTGTAAGCAGTGACTGGGCACCTGCCCCGCTCACAGGCAGTGTCTTTGTAAGTATAGATTACAGTTTCTGATGAATTTCTCTGAGTGCTCTGTTAATAAATGATTTTCTCAGATAGACTTGGGAAGGGTAGACAGTAAACTGGAAACAGTATTTATCTCAAGCCAGGGTTGTAGAGCAGAATTAATGGGAACTATAATTCCCCCCCTGTAACTACTGGGTTATTAGAATTCTTCACAAAGAGTGCACATGTATGTATTATTTGTGTGACTGAAAGTCCTTGAAATGTCGAGTTCAAAGAAATCTACAATCGCTGATATAATAATATAATAGATGCTCAAAATGTGCAAAGAGAGTGTGACTAACCCGGGGTGGGGGGGTGGGTTACAAAAGACATGGTTTAAGCCACCCAGAGGACAAGCTTGGCCTTTGTCTACAGCTACGAAGTGACTATGTCAACATACATTTCACCCAGTGTACATGCAATTGTGTACCATTATGGAAATCTGCTCGTGACGTCATGCTAAGTGAAGTGTGTGGCTTTTGTAACGAAGACACAGAGTAGAAGGAATGGGAGGTGCCCCAAGAGCCTCACCAGGGCTGAGCTATGGTGGCAGAATTTTGGATGAGTTTTCTAGTTTTCTAAATTTGTCTTACAATATTGTTTTTCAAATGAGAAAAATAACATCTAAGATAGAGAAAAATAGAAAGGCAAGAGCAGGATTCAAATACAGGTAGCTCCAGAGCACATGTTTTAACCACTAATAACTCTCCTGAAAGAGTTTTTGTTTAATGTAAGACAAGTGTAACTGTTTTACCATAATCAAAATGAGATCGTCCTATACATGCCAATGGGGTATATTTTCAAATTATTTCCAAGAAAGTTTAAGTACAAAATAGTCCACCCTTAAGAAAATCAAGATAAATAAGGGACATCAAGGATCCCACAGCCCCAGGCCCACACATGAATCCCTGGGACTCTTGGGTCAGGCCTGGTCACATAATCATATATGGGCTCCTCCTGAAAAGGGGAGGTACTTTTAGAGCAGTGGTTCTCAAACAGGAACGACCACATCCCCCAAGACAGTTGCAGTGTATGGACAGACATTTGGTGCTTTCACCATGGAAGGGGGATGGGACAGTTGCTACTGGCCTCTAGTGGCACAGGCTACCATTTTTGCTACCAAAAATGCTACAAAGCCCAGGGCTGTCTCCCAAGGTAAAGAATCTACCAAATACAGTGAAGTGCAGAAGTTGCAAAGGCCCAGGTCACAGAATCATTTTTAAAACTGAATGTGTTTAGGGGCCTCCTGGTGGCGCAACGGTTGAGCGCTGCGCTGTGGAGCTGTAGGCAGCACACAGTGCGAGTTCGACGCCCAGCCGGGGAGAATCCCACATGGTGCAGCAGACCTCTCCTGCCTCGCCCGCTGCTCCCCTCAGCAGTGTATTTCTGATCTGCCTGTTCTGCTCCCCACTCTGTCTCTGGTGAACCCTCTCGCCACCCACTCTGGCCTGTACCCCAGCTTGTATGTATAAATGACTAAATCTTTAAAAAGTGCTTAAAAAAAAAACTGAATGTGTTTGACCCAAATCCCATTGACCATCAAGCCCAAACTCCCTCCAGCAGCAGCACTGTCCAAGGCAGCAAGTGGCCCGGCTCACCAGGGAGAGGCTCAAGCCGCCACACTGCCGGGCAGCACTAAGAACACAGAGCATTCTCAGCTTCAACCCAGTCTGCTGCTCTGTAATATCTGCCCATAGAACCCAGCGTAGCATCTAGGTATACAGACCAGGCCTCACCCTGCCCTGAAATGCTTTGAGATGGAGGAGGCGAGGCGGCACTAGGGTGAGAGCATGGACTGTCTGCCTCCATGGGAACCCAACCCCACTACTATTCTCCATGTGTCCATGGAGAGGGTGTCATATTTTCTGCCTCAGTTTCCTCAAATGAAAAATGGGAGTAATGATAACAGCTTCGTGGGGCTGCTCTGACGAGGTGAGTTTCTCTATATGAATTGCTTGAAGCAGTGCCTGATACCATCTGCCACCAGTCACCTTTTTTTTTTCCAGACTAAATAGATCTCCCTGGGCCCTATATGGACTCTAGACCCACGTCCCCACCCTGCCTAAGCATTCCCATTTGTCCCCCTTCCTCTGCAAAACTGCAGTCTGAATCTTCGGGACTACACTGTTGCACCAATGGGTCTGACTATAGCGGCGCCCAAAGCAGTTCTGCCTTCTCTGCACCCCACATTCAGTGCCCGATACTGTAGACTAGTCCAGCCTCAATGGAAAGCAGCATGGAGGTTCCTAAAACATTAAAAATAGGTCTACTAGGGCCTCCCTGGTGGCGCAGCGGTTGAGCGCTGCGCTGTGGAGCTGTTGGCAGCGAGTTCGATACCCAGCCGGGGAGAATCCCATATGGTGTGGCAGACCTCTCCTGCCTCGCCCGCTGCTCCCCTCAGCAGTGTGTTTCTGATCTTCCTGTTCTGCTCCCCGCTCTGGCTCTGGCGAACCCTCTCGCCGCCCCATGCCTCTGGCCTGTACCCCAGCTTGTATGTATAAATAGAAATAAAAAAATCTTTAAAAATAAATAAATAAATAAATAAATAGGTCTACTATTTGGTCCAGCAACTCCACAGCTAGGACTTTAACCGAAGAATACAAAATCATTCATCGAGAGGGTTCCATGCACTCCCGTGTTCACTGCAGCACAATTTACAACAGCCAAGTTAGGAAACAACCCAAGCATCCAATGACAGGTGTGTGGATAAAGAAGATGTGGTATATATACATAAAGAGATACCACTCAGTTATTAAGCAAAAAAAAAAGATGAAATCTTGTCATCTGGGACAACTTAGATAGAACTGGAGGGAATGATTGTGCTAAGTGAAGTAAGTCAGAAAAAGAAAGACAAATACCAGATGACTTCAGTCAGATGTGGAATATAAAAAACAAAGTAAAGGAACACACCATCCAATCCTTGGAAATCTGACTGCAGAACTGGGGATACTGGAAGGGAAGGGTGAAAGTGGGGAGTACAGGAGAGGGGTCCCAATGGACTATGGTGGAGGCTTATTGGTGCTTTGGTGGTGGTTTGGTCACATGCATCTGAACAAGTGTGACTCTATACCCATAGAACATGTACAGGGTTGTATATAGGGTTGTAAACCAATGTTACCTCAATAAAAAAATTAAATTTTAAAAAGTTGTCCATAAAACAGACTGCTGAGCTATACCCAACACTTCCAAATGTCCATTCCTTAGCTCTTGTGGAGATTTAATATCACAAAGATCGCACATCAATTTTACCACACCTGAGAGATGTTGAAATTGTTCTCAGCAGAGAAATTGTCAGGATGGAAGCCTTAACCGAAAGATTTTACCAGCAAAAGGAGAATGTGCTGTTCAAGTGCATCACTTTGGTGTAAATTGAATACAAGACAAAAGGTTTTCAGTAAACCTGCTTGCTGCAGTCAGACGCCACTGCTAACTCGAACGTGAGACACCAGGAATCAACAAAAAGTGACAAAGTGAGACAAGAACTGTTCAGGTCTTCTGTTTATTTGCTTCACAGGCTTTCGCAGTTCAATTACAGAGAAGTATTTTCTTTTCTTCCCTGGAATTACATACTCTGTAAGGCACGTCAAATCTACATAAGGAAACTTTAATGGTCAGGTGGGAGACATATGTTTAGGGAGTCAGAGGCTCATCTTTTCCAAACATGGGTTGATCCAAAAGCAATATAGTTCCAAGGAAATCATCCTCCCCGCTCCACCCCCAAGTTGGGGATGTGTGTGTCTGTGTGTGTCTGCGTGTCCATGTGTGCACATGTGCGCATTGTTTCATGGGGATCCAGAGGGAAAATGTGGAACAAAGAAAACTAGTAAACGTACAGGAAATGGAGGACTAACTCCATGGATCAAATGACCAAGTTTTATTTGAAAAACCCTAACAGATGCAGTATCTTTGCAATTTTAATAATATTGAATAATTTCCTATTAAAATTATTATCTGTTAACTGCTTTCTTTTCCCTTTTTCTATCTCTGAACATAAATAATTATAACTTACAATAGAGAGAACCATTCGCCCAATGAGCCATTAAAAATGGGAATTGATGACAATGATGCTATTGGTCACGCTTGTACCCAGAAAACAGCAGCATAATCAAACACTGAATAATCATATCCATTTCCTGTATTAATGGAAAGTGGGGAAAAGAGGCATGAATAAAAATACAGCAATGGGGAACTGGGAATAAGTCAAGGGTCAACGCTCACTGTCACTTTTGTCTTCTAACAACCTCTGCCCCATTCCCTTCCCCAGCACAGCCATTATCCTGAGACAAAGGAAATCAATAATCCTTTGTGAATTAATGAGTCAACGATCCAACCCAACATTCTCTGGAAGGGTCAGATACAGGAATCCAGGCCAGGGCCAATTCACAGAGTGCACCATGTGGCAGAGATTACCCTCGGCATTTCCGACACTGAGTCCATCAGAAGCACATCATACCCCACAAAACCTCCATCAGCTTAACTGCCATGTCAGCTGTCAATAGACAAGATGAGTTCCATGATGTTTTTGTGAAACCAGCAGAAATGCTTTTGTGAAACTTGGGTGAAATACAAGAGATCAAAAGTGAAATGAGCAATGATTGAGTGCAAAGCTCTTTCTAAAAGTTCCTCTGTTTAAAAAAAAAATATTTTGCTTCTGGTTCCAAATTATTCTCATTAGATTTTAAACCAATTCCTTTGATTAGTGGGAAACTCCTTTGAATTACCAAAGTAGAAAAACAGTACCTGAAAAAAATTTTGAAAAGCAAAAAAAAAATTAATTAAATAAAATAAAATGTTTATCTAAAAAAAAAAAAAACAAAGAAAGAAAAACAGTACCTGAGACATAGAGAGGTGGATGCTGGGAGAGAAAGACGCCTGGCAGCCATTTTATAGGAGATACACCATTCCATGCTTATCAGCTGTAAGATTTTTACTGCAGGCATAGCTTCACGGGGTAAAAACCAGCCACAAACACTTACAGGTTTCAATTACCAAATATTTATCTTTCAAATAAATCTTGTGTCTTCTAACCCTTACAGAAAATCGATTTGTTAATTCACTTCTACTTTATTCCATAATGTCTCCTTTGTTAATCCTCTTTCCCTGGGGGATCCTTTTCAAATCTTGTCACTTATCCTTTACTGAAAACGTTTCCACTTCTGAATTCGAGGTGAACGTACTTAATAAACAAGCCCTGAATTTATCTACCTTTTCTTGCATTCCTTTTGTGTTCCGTGGTCTCTCTCATTAATTGAATGCTTTTTCAGCTTTTCCATTTCCTTGTAATCACCATGCTTCCATTAATCCATTCACCTTTCGTTAAACACAGTAATGGGCTACGTAAGGTTAACCAGAAAAAGAAATGAAAAGGGAAAAACTTGGAGCATCAACCAAAAACGCAAAGTGAAAATTAACTTTTAAAATGTGATGTGCACATGGGTTGAAGAAGTGCCTGATATAAGGCAAATGCTCTTCTTGCTACCCCGAGTCCTGGACCAGGAAGGTGCTGAGTGGCCTGTAGCCTCCTCCCCACCTTTATCATGTTTCAGTTAGGGTGTCAAGCACTGACTTGAAAATATATAGGGAACCACATATCTGAAGGTCAAGAAGTACGAATTTCTGGGGCCTCCCTGATGGCACAGCAGGTTAAGTTTCAACACTATGAAGCTATCCAGAGCCACTGCAGCATGAGTTCGATCACCAGTTAGGGATGTTCCCACATGGTGCAGCAGACCTCTCCTGCCTCACCCGCTGCTCCCCTCAGCAGTGTACTTCAGTCGATCCGCCTGTTCTGCTCCCCGCTCTGTCTCTGGTGCATCCTCTTACCACCCCACACCTCTGGCCTCCACCCCAGCTTGAAAGCATAACTAAATAAATCTTAAACAAAAAGTATGAAATTCATGACTCTCAATACAAACCAAGTTTTCCTAACAAGTCAGTGACATATCCAAAGCTCCAACGTCACAAGACCACATATCACATGAAGACTGCCAGACTTGCAGAGGCTAATGACTGATCCAAATTTCTCCCCACAAGTGGGAAGTCTAGGTCCAGACCTAGAAGGCCTTATAAGCCTCTCCACGCTCTTGCCTTCTTTTTCCCAAGGATCAGTGCGAAAGCTGAGTCAATTCATTGCAAAGTGGTACTACCCCTCCATTTTCTGCTTTATGATTTCTCATTTCATGTATCAGAGTTTTAGGAGCAAAGCACTTCTGCATTGTCCAAAAATTCTTTCACATGTCCCAAGCACATGCCAGGTACATGTGCCGTAAGAGATCCAGGGAACAATAGACACCAAGTCGAAAGCAATGCAGGTCAGATGATACTGCCTTCTTTGGACTGGTAACTGATTTTTTTCTTTTAAAAGTTCCTTCTCCTGACTTGCTTTCAACTCTCCCTTTCCACAGCCAACTTCTATCCCTCTATCAACATCCCAATCAATACCTATTGTCTGTAGAAAGTCCCCTCACCCCCCAGGGAAAGACTCTGGTCTACCTCACTAACATGTACTCTTTGGCATAGTGGTTTATCTTCCCAGTGAGAGCCAGATATCATAGCACTTGAAATTTTAATATGTGTACAATTCTCCCGAGGATTTTCTTAAAATGCAAATTCTGATACAGATTTGGGGTGGGACTGGGGATTCTGCATAGCTAACAAGCCCCTAGTGCTACTGATGTTACTGGTCCATGGACCACAATCTGAGTGTAAAGGAGAGAGACTGGGATTTATCTCTATAACTATTTATTTATATTTATTTATAAATTTATTCTGTGCATGAGGCATCAGAAGGAGAGATAATGGGGGAGAATCTCAGAGAGAATAAAGAATAATAATTCTTTCCTGGGTAGGTCAGGAAACTTAGGGTTGCCATTCGTCCAGCATCTTTTTCTTAAAAAAAAAAAAAAATTCAGCATTAATGCACAAAGTAGCCTAATTTCTGATTTGAGAAGAAAGAACTTATGAACCAAGACTTCAGTCTAACTTCAATGTTATTTCTGAACATCTTCAACAGACTCAAAATGTGACATCATATTTGACATGTCAAGGAGCTCAGAAGTTAAAAACAACAGGTGAGAAAACACAGTATTCAGGGGAAAAATTAATGAGGATGTCAATGTTCCCTGTAATTCATGGCTCCAGCGTGCTGACTCCTTTCCCTAAGTAGAAACTGGGCTATGAAATAACAAAACTGCATCAGGTTTGAACGACCCGCTAGGACTCCCCAGGAGGCTGATAATAATAACAGTAACCATAGCAGCTGCAGGGTCCCTAGCTTAACTGAGAATCTCGTCCCAGACACCACTTTAAGGGCTTCACATAAAAAATAAGTAGTTTAATCCCACAACTCCGTTAAGTAGCTATTACTATCACTTCCATTTGAAGAAAGAACAACCTGGGCCTGTGAGGGACGCCATGATTTTGCCCAAGGTCACAGAGCTGGTTCCTAGCAGGGCAGGATTTGAACCCAGGCTCTCTGACTCCTAAGCATGTGTGTAAGAGACACAATGCCAAGGTCATTTCAAAGTAAAAGAAAAAGTGAACTGAGAGATAAATTCAAAGACCTGACCACAAACTCCATGGAAGCAAAGAGGTAGTCTCTGCTTGGGCAGAAAAGTCCTCCTGACCTTGAAAGGTGCCAGAATAAGTCCCCAGTTGTGGGCACAAGCCCAGCTCTGTCAAAGTCGGCTCCATTGTGGGTGCCCACTGAACTCCCATCTTACTGTGTGCCCCTTACTTTGCATGGAACGCATTCCTTTTCTTTTCCTCCACAATACAATTTGTCTCTCTCTCACTTGGCTTTTTAGTTAAAAACAAGAGAGATGAAGCTTGAAACCTAATTAAGGAAATGGCCCGTGTACAAAGAAAACAGCCAGGGATCATTATTCAAACGGCAGCCTCTCTTTTTATTTTTGAGGGAAAGCTAATGACTGCTCTGCAGCCTAGTGGCCTCTATATCATATCGTGTACACATCCCGTTATTAGAGGATAATGCCAGCAATTGGAAAACACAGGGAATAAAAGCATGCACAGATCCCTGCTCTCGTTTAAATGCTGTTTTGATGATTTAAAATAAAGACAAATGTTATCCTGGGAAATGCAGAACTCCCTGTGGCCAAACCCATCCATCTTGTGTTAGTAAGATTCCCTCTCCACCAGACCTGGGTCTGCGTGATGGGGGCCTGAAGGCAAGAAATGAGAAAGCAAAAAGACTGATTGTACCTTGCTGTAAAACTGCTACTCCAGAGAGGCTGTGAAGGGGAGAGAAAGGGCCTCTGGTAAAGGTCTGGTTAAATTCCCCCCCTGGATTTTGCTGAAATCTGTTCACTTCTAAGCACTCCAGTCTCTAAGTTCATTTCACTCCCATCTCTCTCCTTCAATGCTCCAGGCACCTTCCCAATGCCCTCAAAGGCTCGCCATGCCCTGTCATCCCTGCACGTGATCCCTGGAAAGTGTTCTTCCAAGGCAGGACAAGGAGGACCCCGCCCATGAATCTCCTCTGCCTAAAGCCCATGTCTGGCTCTTGTATTCTAGCCACACTAAACTCCTTCCTCTTCTGCCAAAGTCCAGTCATTCCTTGAGTCTAAGGAAGGAAGTCCCACAGAGTTCACTACATGTGGGATGCTCTCTGTGCCCCCCATTCCCCCATCACCGACCTGTCTCCTGTAACAGGTCTAGGCTGGAACACAATCTCCTTCACAAGGCTTCCTTGCACCCCCAGTCCAGATGAGTCTCCCACAGTGCACTCTTGGGAGCTCCCACTCTTCTACCATAGCCCTTGCCACCCCACCTGGTTTTAGGCTATTGTGAATAAAGTTGCTATGACTATTCAGGAGCAGGTCCTTGTATAGACATGAATTTTCAGGGGTTTTTGAATAAGTACCTAGGAGCAGAATGGCTAGATCACATGGTAGATGTGATTTAAGAAATCACAGGGCAGGGTCCTCCCTGGTGGCACAGGAGTTAAAGTCTCAGCACTATAAAAATATCTGCAGCCACTGCAGCAAGAGTTCGATCGCTGGCCAAGGAGCTTCCGACATGGCGCAACAGACCTCTCCCGCCTCGCCCGCTTCTCCCCTCAGCAGTGTATTTCAGTAGATCTGCCTGCTCTGCTCCCCGCTCTGTCTCTGGTGAATCTTCTCACAGACACCACCCCCCATACCTCTGGCCTATACCCCAGCTCTTGCATGCATAAATAAATAAATATTTTTATAAAAAGAATCAAATCACAAGGCAGGTCCTCCGTGTCCTACCTTGGAAGAGCACATGATCCAGGGGTCACGTGCAGGGACGACTGGTGTGGCAAGGCTGAGGGGACACTGGGAAGGTGCCGGAGCATTGAAGGAGAGAGATGGCAGTGAATTGAACTTAAGAGAATAGAATGCTTAGAATTTAAGAAACTTAAATTATAAGATACTTAACTCATAAGAAATTATCAAACTGTTTTCCAAAGCATTTGCACCACTTTTATTTCCTTATAATGATTTTATTTATTTTTTTAAATATATATTTTTATTGTTATTTATGTCTTTTGCACCACTTTTAACTGGGTTATTTGTCTTTATACTAGCGAATTTTAAGAATTCTTTATGCTCGCTAGATACAAGTTTCTTGTAAAATGGATGATTTGCAAATATTTTCTCCCAGTGTAGAAACTGTCTTTTCACTTCCTTGATGTTGCCCTTTGAAGTACAGAAAGTTTTACTTTTGATGAACCACAGTTTACTTTTTGCTCATGCATTTGCTATCATATCTAAGAATCCAATTGCCAAATCTGTCATTATCTGTCACTCCCCTGAGGTTATGAAGATTTAGTCCTATGTTTTCTTCTAAGAACATTATAGTTTGATCTCTTACATTCAGGTTGTTGATCCACTTTGGGTTAGTTTTTTTTAAGCCGGTGAGGGTAGAGTCTATTTTCATTCTCCCACAAGGTTTATTCAGTTTTCCCAGCACTGTTGGTTGACTGTTCTTCCCCCCATTGATTGGTTTTCACACCCTTGTTTCATATCAATTGACATGAGTCTTCACTTTTGGCATCTCTAGTAAACTAATGCCTTTTTATTATTTTATTAAAAAGGCATTAAACTAATGCCTTTTATTATTTATTATTATCACTGTCCTTTAATAATTTTCTACATGTTCAGCTCCCTTCTGAGACTATTATGTTCCATTTTCTAGCAAGTGTTCCGCATGTAACATGAATTCCCTCAATACTGAATAAATGAAAGTACGAAAGATTGAAAGTACACATGAATAAAAGTAAACGTTCCTTCCCTAGACATTATTATGAATCTAGCAGCACGCTCACTCCCTGGAGTAACTATCCTGAATACTCCTCCTACTCCAGGGACCGATAAAATTTAGGTTTGAGGAAACCTACCATTGAATCATATCAGGTAAGCGGTGTACACTGTGAATAAAAGTTATGAAAAAACATCTCCAACTAGGCGCTGTTCTGTGCTCACGTGGAGAGGTACACTTTTTTTCTATAGTAATTAATGCTTACCCTTTCTTATAAACAGTTTCAGATTCAGATCATTTAGTGATAAAACATTAATGGCTAAAATGACAGGAAGTTCTGATGAACCGGGGTTCGAGCTTTCAGCAATACGAATGGAAGTCAAAGGACAAAAGTGGATGTGTTTCAAGAAAAAGGAGGCTTTAGGGTACTCTTAAGGGACAAAATTTGGATAGTGTTTACATATGGACATGCCATTTCGACTACCTAAGATAAAGATATTAACCATTCCTGTAACTGCTTTTCAAATTTACATACTGAAACATACATACCGATACTTTCCCCCCATTATTTAACAGAAATACATATGAATGGCAGGTTAAATAGAAAATTAAAATAAGGCAGGTATAAATAAGGATCACTCCTAACCCACAAGCTAATTATAAACAACAGCTTGCATTTTAGTACATTCCACTGGAATGTGTTCTCCTCCTTTGTACGTAGGTACACATGTTACTCGCATACACCTTTATGATCTACTTGTTCAGTATATCCCCATTATTAATGTCAAATACACTCAACACTGTCTTTTCTATTGCACCCATATCATTCCAGGATATTGAAGGGCCATTATTTGTTTAACCAAGACTTTACTTGGAAAGATCTTTTACTCTGAGAAACAATTCTCCAAAGAACATTCCCCTTTGATTCTGATTTTAGGAAAAATACTGAGGCAGGAATCTAATGACTATTTTCATTAAGAAGCACTGCTATTGAAGGAATTTTCTTCCAACCAAGTTGATTTTTATATTTTCTCCTTATATTGAAATTGTCAAAATCTCAGAGATATTTACTGCTTGGAATGCTGATCTCATCCTTACAATTAAAAGACATTTTTAATAAAATTTGTTCCTGAAATAGATTTATTTTGAAATTATTCTAGGTTTATAGAAAACTTGCTAAGGAAGCTGAGTTCCCATATACCTTTCATCCAGCTTTCTCTAATGTCCCATTATACCTACCTGTGGCACATTTGCAAAGCTAAAAAATTAACATTGGTATAAAACAACAAACTTTCTAATGAGTTCAAAGGAAAAATGAGGAAACGTTTTCATACAGTAGACATCTATGTAAACGATCACCTCAGAGTTGTCGTGGTAAGAAACCAGCAGTCTCTTCCTCTGGGAATGAATGTACACACAGAAACCCCTCTGGTGTCAGAAGTTCAAGAGCTGCCATCATCATCAGTTTCTACATTGCACAGCAGGCATAAGGCACATCAGTGATTCATCCCAACTCGTGGAAACACTCACACAAACAACACTTGCTTTCTGATGACACTGATTAAATTATACCCCAGAACATTGTTCTAAACATTTATTTTTGAGAGAAAGGCACATTAAGTGAACCACTCACACAATTTCTTGTCCTTGTGATGAATAATTCCTAAAGAAACTTTATCTGCATCATCATTTATCTCAGGAAATGCAAATTAAAACCACAATGAGATACCACCGTGAGAATGGCCATATCAAAAAGACCAAAAACAAAAAGTATTGGTGAGGATGTGGAAGAAAAGGAACTCTCTAGATTGTTGGTGGGAATGTAGATTGATCCACCTCTGTGGAAAACAGTATGGAGGTTACTCAAAAGATTTTAAATGGATATACCATATGACCCAGCAATTCCACTCCCAGAACACAAAAACACTAGTTCAAAGGGAAATACATACTGTGTTACCACAACATTATTTACACTAGCCAAACTATGGCAACAACCTAAGTGCCCAAATATAGAGGAGTCGATCAGGAAAATCTGTTATATATACATAGTGGAATACTACTTGGCTATCAAAAAGATGAACTCTTGCTATTTGAGGCAACATGAATGGAGCAGAAGGGGATTTATGATAAGGAAAATAAGCCAGAAGGAGAAAAACAAATATCAGATGGTGTCACTTACACATGGAATAGAGAGATACTAAACAACAAGTCAGATAAAGCCAAATGAACAGCAAACCCTAGGACTGTACATAAGTGGGGCTATTGAAGGAATAGCTGGCTACATAAGTGGGGCTGACTACATAAGTGGGGCTACCAGAGAATTAGGGGAAGGAAAAAAGGTGAGAACAAAGTGGGGAGAGAACACATGGACTCCAGGAATGGACTGTGGGTGTTTGGGTGATGGGTGTGGTGTAGTAACAACACCTAAAGGGGGAGACCCTAGCCCTCTAGAACACAGTAACAATGTAAACCAATGTCATCCTAACAAAAATAAATAATCTAAACTCAAGATATTTACTATTAAGAATCTTTTCTTGTATTTAATATTCAAATAAAACAAACCAGAAACCCAACTTTCACATTGCAAACAAAAACACTACCTAACATTGTGGGTGACCAGTGGAGGGAGGGCCTGAAAGGCTCTCTCTTTCTACTTGGAGGAAGGATTCTTACCTGGGATGGGAGGAAGACTGACGCTAGGAGAGTCGGCAGCTGGCATCCTGCCAGGGTGAGAACCCAGGACTCGGGACAGCTGGACTGGCATCTTTCCCACTATGACTCCACCTTCCCTATTAATTCTCTTTGGACAAGGTCTCTTTTCAATGAAATTCTGCAGTCTGTATCCTATAATTATATCCTATAATTATGCTAAATCCTGCTATCTCAAAGCCCAAATCAATCTTTTTTAAGGCAAAATTAACTTAGTGTCGCACAAAGCCCCGTCCTCATCACAAAATTGCCTCATCACACGGTAAATCTGCCCTGCAAAATAAAGACCTATTTCACATGTACCTCACTTCCTATCTGATAACACACTTCAACCCAGAAGCACAGACAATGCTAACCACCATGACATGCTTTGTCATCTAGCTAATAATGACCACAGTCAATTGCAAAAAAAAAAAAAAAAAAAAAAGCCAAAACTGAAAGTTGTTGCTCTCCTTGGAGGGCTAATTCCTAGAGAAAGTGACGTCTCCTACCTTGCAAGCTACTTCCATTTCATAACACGTATCACAATTTAGGGCATGTTTACATTTATCTCGTTAATGACTTTTAAATCATTATACTATAGGTTCACGAAGGACCACGGCGCCGTCACAGCCCAGCACACAGATTGTGATTTCAGAATCTAGAGGACAGTGCACCTCAAGGTCCAGGCATTTCTTTTCTAGATCATTCCAGATGTCTACTAAGGCACATGATACTCACATGACCGTGCCTAGGCTTCCCTACTCCTCAGCTTCACAGGTCGCTGGCCCGCTCACGGGGGGCTGCCCAAACCCCAGAATGTCCACACCATGTGTTTCCATGTTGACCCAGCTGCTCCTCACACCCAATAGTTTGTTACTTCCCCGGTGTCTACCACCCAGACGGGCTTGCAGCATGCCAACTCAGTCTTCAAAGGTGGCTGACAAACTTCTGTTTACTTTGTTCCAAAGTCTAATGCTCTGTACTTTTATGAGCTTATTACAAAACTCACAGTGTACATTGCAAAAGATCATAGGTAATCTACATAGAAAATTCTATGACAATCCCGCCAACCTCCTACCCACTACCAAAAAGAAACATCCACCACAAAGCAATATTTTGATATGTGTCCTTCACTTTTTCTTTACATTGAACATACATTTTAACAACTAGTACTGTAGCATATAGGCCATTCTGTGCAGCTTTTTCTTATATACTTAGATATCTTTTATTTCCATGTCAATAAATATTTTTGCTGTTACCATTGATCTTGTACTTTGCTGCAAACACCAAAAGAATGAGCCCTGTTTAACACTTTCAATGTTGAGAAAGAAAGAGCGTGAGTGTGATATAAGCAAGCCTCCACCAGGTGCTGTTTGGTGGGCAGTGTTAACCCTGGTCACGAGAACATGGTAGGAAGCCCCATCAGGGAGTGCAAAACACCCACTGGTGTCGCACGTCCTGCAGAGGGAAACAGCCGTTTCTAAATGTGGGGAAACTCTACCGAGTCACACTCCCCTCACCTCCTCGTTTGCTACACTAGCACAGAGCTTAAGCTTCTCATTCGCAGCTTTAGTTCTATATTCTATGAATATGTACAGATACATGTAGGCCTTGGGCCTCCCTGGTGGCGCAGCAGGTTAAGTCTCAGCACTATGAAGCTATCCAGAGCCACTGCAGCATAAGTTCGATCTCGGCCAGGGAGATTCCCACATGGCGCAGCAGACCCCGCATCAGTGTACTTCAGTTGATCTGCCCGTTCTGCTCCCCACTCTGTTTCTGGGAAATCCTCTCACCACCCCCCACCTCTGGCCTACACCCCAGTTCTTGTATACATAAATAAATAAATCTTAAAAAAATACATATGTAGCCCATATAGAGTTCTACATGGAACTCATTTATACCTATAACTACATGTATCTACAAATATACATACGTACGTGTAATTCATTTATTCCCAGCAAGAATCTGCGGGGGAGGAAAGGCATCTATAAAACCTAACCGCACCTACTGGACGTTTGTGGTGTGCTGGGGTGGCGTTGCCATGTGCGGCCTGTGGGCACACATCTGTCTTTGCAGCTCTCACTCCACAGTTTAAGGCATGAAGAATCACCGCATGACAGGGTTGCCATGTTGCATGAGCTCTGAGGTTCAGGGTCTGCCTTCCCTTCTCAGGGCCCAGCCATCTCTCTCCTCGGTCAACACGACCCAGGGAGAGGGACAGGTTCACCGGCCTCCCGACAGGACCCGCCTGTGTGGCTTGGCTATCTGGATGCACAAGGGGGAAAGTCGGGAGCACGGCGATCGAGGCAGAGGTACTGCGATGCCTTCCTGTCTCAGAAGCCGTGACGCGTCCCTGGGGGCTCAGCGCCAGCGGGAGGGGACTCCGCTCGTGACGCCGTTGTATTCTGCCCTGCTCTTCCCAGACCTCAGTGAGGTCAGCGGGCACCCGCAGGCACCGTCAGACTTCCCACAGCCCCCACAGTGCCACCTCTCCCTCTCAACTCCAAGACTTGTTGGAGCCACAGTTTCCTCCAGGACTCATCCGCGTACGTCTGCATGCGCTCGCCACCCAGGGTGGATCCTGGAGACAGAGGGATGCACGAGACACCCAAGTCCTTGCCCTCTGGGCATTCAGTCTCCTGAAGGAGGAAAATAAGAGAGCTGTGGGCGCAACACCCTGGTGAGGGACTTCTGGGATGTACAGACAGTTTCTGGGGCTTGAGGGTCACATGGGGCTTCCCTGAGGAAGTGATGTCTCAGCCGAGGTCCCCAGAGGAAGCAGCAGTTGGTTAGGTGAGATGGGCAGGAACAGGAGAGAATGTGGAAAGGACAGTGATGCAAAGGTAATAGGCGAGTGACTGGAGAGCACATGAGAGCTAGTGGCCGGGGAAGGTTAGATCCAAGCGCCTGCGGGGGCTGTTGTGATGCAGGCTCAGCCCAGGCCCTGACTCACAATCTCTCGGCTTCCACATCACCTCCTCTTGAAGGCCTGCCAGGACTGCTCGCCTTGTTCTCCCTCCCTTAGCACAGTATTTGTGGACCTCACATCCCCTCACTCTATTTATCCCTTTACTTGTATTCCCCTCCCTAGTAGGTGAAAACTTCCCTGAAGGCAAGAATTTCTGTGCATTTCTCCCCAGTGCCAGCACTGAGCCTGGGGCCCCACAGGCAGAGGTGTGCAATCAACACATGTTAAGTGAGCAAACAAATCTGCTCACTTATCTGCTCTCTGCTGCCAAATTGATGCCAAGTCATTGCATTAAAGAAACCTCTAATGAAATTCTCTACAGGTGGAGCCTTTCTTGGCTCCCCTCTACGACTGAAAGCTTGAAACAGAAAATAGTTTGAAGAATCTTTGCTGCATGTAAAAATGATGCTGGAGGCTGTACCAAAAATAAGAGCAAAGCTAATGATTCAGCCCATATCCTGGTCACGGCCTCCTGAACACTCCAGTCCTCAGCCCTCAGTTCGAGGATGCTGATGCTGACAGTTCCAGGCCCAAAAGAGTGGATGCCCACAGGTGGAGCATGGCTCAAACTACACCGCTCTTCAGCAGCCAAGACAGCCGGATGGAGAAGAAGTTCTGGAAACTCAACCCTTCTCCTGGTGTCACATGCAGACAAGGCCTCTCTGTGAAAGGCCCCTTGCAAGATGCATGCTAAGTGCAGTCTCAGCACAGCCAAGGTCATCTCTAGGCAGGTACACGACTGGAGACAGAGACAGTACTTGTCAGGATTCCAATATTTAATAAATACACTGGCCCTGGGGAAATCACTCAGCTCTACTTGGGTATGCAGAATCATTGTGCATCCTGTTTGGTCCAGCCTCACGCACACACAGAGAAGGTCAGAGCTACCTGCCCAGGGCGTGCAAGAGGAGCCACGGAAATCTCTTGCAACATTTCAATTCCTTAGTCAGAATTCACACCTCACCCTTGCCTTGGACTTGTGCATTCCGCTCGTGTAACTGATAATTAAATGAGTCATCAAAGTGACATAGCCAATCTTTTCATCGCTGGAGACTCACAGGGGAGGGGTGAGGCTTTGGGGAATGAGGAAACAAGTTCATTTATAGCAGTGAATTAGATATCTTCGCAGGATCTGTGTCCATTAAAGAATGCTAATTTGATTCTGTCAGCTCTGTGGCTGGTCTGTTCATATGAGCATGTCTTAGAGGAAGGAAGAGTGCACGAGGTTTTTAAAATGGCAGCGGCACTGTCCTGCAGGGTCACTCATGCATACTACCGCAGATGGGGCTTTCGGGGACAGGTCAGAACAACAGGATGGTGCAGGGTCGGGCAGACCCGCTGGGTCTCTGGCCATAGACACCACCTCCATGTCATTGAGCAGAGCCCAAGCAACACAGCACCCAGAAAGGAACTGTGTTCCAAAGATAAAAACAGGAGCTGCAGAGAAATAGGCAGCATGCCAGATGTGGGTCTGTGGATCCTAGCACGCTGATCACAGTGTGTGGACGTGAGTGAGCAATACAACTCAGGAAATCCATCCGTGGTCTAGAGCTATTCTAAGTTTAAAGAAGGACAGTTGGGCAGCCAGAATATTCTCTTCAATCAGACAGAAATGCACAGAGGGAAATAACTTTCATAGCCTCTGATCCCAGCTCTCACACCATCTCTCACATAAGTCCCGCCTACAGCTTTTCTCTATTGCTCACACCCACACCAATCTCTCCGTTCCCAGTCCCAAAACACCAACTCCCGGTCACAGAGTCAACATAGATTCTCTTATCCACTGCCTTCCCCCTTCACTTTCCTTTCAAACTGCAAACTGTTCTTCCTTTATCCTTGGGCCATGCTCATCTTTTTCCTGCTGGTCATTCTTGCTGAGGACAGAGGTCAGGCAAGGACTCCTCCTAAACATGTGTGGGGACTGGGTATGTGAGGAGAACAGAGGGTGAGGGGCGCATTCCCAATGGCAGAGGTTCTTAATTAAAATCCTCAATCTTAGGGGTTCAGGATGCCCCCAAAATAATCACATCTTGATTTTTACTAACATGGCATTGAAATTTAACATTCTCTTGAATTTTGAATGTAAACAAATGAAAGTCCTATTAGAAAAATCTTAGATTTCATCACCTTACCACATTTCATTTGTTTTAGGTATCTCAAAGGAGCATTAACTTTCATCCCTATTTCAAAATTAAGGCTGTTGCTAGATCGTGTTTTATAAGAAGCATATATGCTATTCTATCATATTTATGTGGGTTATATTTTGATATCTGTATTTCACTACAATTGTGATTCCTTGTAATTTTATGCATTTTACTTTATGAAACTGAAAATATATCTTTCTAAGGAAAAGTAAGTTTTACACTATTGAAGTGATCAATGGCATATAAGAGGTTAAGAACAGCCTGTCTGGGAGAGAGGCACATAAGCTGAGTAGAATAACCTTGCAGAGGTGCAGATGCTACTAGGAGGGCACATATTCTAAAACCCCAACAAGGGGCACAAGGCAGGTTTCTGAGTACCTGCCTCAGGTGCAAGATGCATTATCTAACTAATCCTTACAGAGCAAAGATATGCAGATTCTCAGACAGGGCTCCACCCATGGTGCCACTAATGTAGGAGAGACCTAGGCTCATTAATGAGTCTGACTGCAGGAAGCAGCTGCCAGGATGACCCTCAATGGTCCCATCCTGCCTCCTAGTAGCCATGCCTTTGTGTGATCTCCTTCCTGTGAGTGTGGCTGGTCCTGGGGACTTTTTTCTAATGAACAGAATATGACTAGAGTGATGCACATCCACAGTGAGATTATAAAAAGACTGGCTGTCTTTCACCTGCTTTACCTGACGGAAGGTAGCTGCCATGTTGTGAACTGCTCTACATAGAAGCTCACACAGCCAAGACCCAAGGGAAGCCTCCTGCCAGCACCCAGCAAGAAACAGGGCCCTCATCCAACAACTATCCAAGTGAGCTTGGAAATACACCCTTCCCCAATTGAGCCTGCAGATGAGACAACAGCCCAACTGGCATTTGACTGCAGTCTGTAAGATCGTGAAGAAAAGAATTCAGTGAAGCTAGCTCTGACTCTTGACCTGCAGGAACTATGAGGTAGAAAATGCACATTGTTTTAAGGTATGGTGTTTCTATGTTTTGGGACATACAAGGATAAGCAGGAATACCAACATCCTAGGGAAGTATAGAAGACAGCATTACTTTAAACTGGGAGTAACTGGACAGGAAGGTATCTGAGGAGATTTGCGCTTGCTCTGGGACTCAACAAATAAGGACATTTCACAGACAAATTCATCAGAGAGTTTCAAGAGGAGGAAGAGGAAAAGGAGAAGAAATCAAAAGAAAATAAATCAAAATGGTGAGAAGCAGGATCAAGTTCTGATTTTTGCTTTCTACCTTATACTTTTCTATATTTTCTAGACATTTCCACATAGAAATAATTCTATCAATATAAAAGTATATACTGAATTATTTTCCAGATTTTCTACAGTGTATACATATTGCTCAGTACAATGCTTTTTTCAAGAACATGGAAGATTTTACACTTGATGTCATTAGAGAAGATTGTTTCCAGTGATTAAATATCACAACAAAGAACACAGAATGTACAGAAAGTGACTTAATTTATGCGGATAAATGGCAGTTTAACGAATACAGTGGGAAATAAGGCAGGGAAAGAATGCAGAGAAGTGAGACTGGGACCAGAGGATGTGTTTGTATGAGAGAAAAGACAGAGAGTTAGACAGAAAGAGAAAAAAAAATCCCTTTTCAACTTATGAGCAGTTGAGAAAGGAAGAAGGGTCCAACAGCCAAAAGTAATGACATGAATCCAAACCCTTCCTGCCAGTCAATGAACTCAAAACACAGCTGGTTGAAGGGGAAAAAAACAAACCTGAGAGCTTTACAAATTCCATAAATTTCCTTACCAAAGACTTCCTTGGGCTAGGCATGCCGAACCACAAAAATCTGCTTTTGCTTTTCAGATGATGTGATTACAGTGAGCAAGATAGGATAACAACTGAACGTGCTGTTGAAGCATAATAATAGCTTCATGCATTAATCAGGAGGAGAGGTTGGCTCTCCTCGCAGCAGCCACAGCAGGCAGGACCCAGGACAAAAGAGTCCAAAGTTTGAGGTTTCACTTTTTGAAGTGTAGAGCTCAGGATAAGCAAAACCAGTGAAGTAAAGGGTCAGAGGTGGTGGTAGCCATGTCTTCCCACTCACCCTGCTCACCAGTGCCCCGGGGCGAGAGCCAGCCTGGACTGGAAATGCTGGTGAGTTCTCAGAGGAGTCCCAGGAATATTCTAGGAAAGGTTTGAGGGAAGGAACCCTTAGCTCACCACCCAACCTTGGTTAAATCAGAGATGAAAGACAGGAACAAAAGAAGCCCCCAAAACAGAAGGCACCTGCATCCTCTGTTTTTATAGCAATGCAGGAAGCCAGATACAACTGGCACTTATACTTTTTAATAGAACAAGAAATGTATTGCTCCCACTTGTAGATACTTTGATGTTAAGTAATAATTTGAGAAATAGCAGAAATTTCTAAACCTCAGTGACCATCTTTAACATTACCACCTAGGATTCTCATTGCAGCTGTTGCAGGTATAACTGCATGAAATGACTTATAATAAAGGTTCAAATAACCACAGATCTCTGACAAGAAGGCTGCTTCTGAACTGGGTCTTAATCAAAATATAATGGTACCAAATTCACAGGCATCTGGCTGACTTTCCTAGCATACCGGGACACCTTAAGAATGTGAAGGACCTTAACATCAGCTTGATGTAAAAGAATGAATGAACACCCCCACTGTCAAGAGGGGTCAAATCACACAGGTGTGTTGTACAGGTGGGTTGAAGAGCTCAGACACCCCTAGTGCTTCCCCAAGCCCAGAGGGCACAGGAGGAATAGAAAGCTTCTCTCATTGGCTGAAAGCAGCTTCAACATGGTACAGAAGGCAAATCTGCTCAAGACTTGCAAGCAGGATGAGAAAATACAAAAGGACTCAAACCAACAACTGTGGTCACAACTGACAATGCTCACCTGACATTTATGTGTTACACACATTCACACACATTTTCCAGTCTCCTTGTGCATGGATGGGGTGATGCTTCCAACCCTGGCCCATGGATATGGGAAGGCCTGGGTCACCCAATAGGCTCCCAGCTCTCTCCGTCCCACAAGGGTGACTAGAAGCTTCATGCTAAAAGAAGCTGGAAACAGCTAGTTCCTTGATCACAGTATCCATGCAAGAAGCTCTCAATACTTGTCCAGCCCATGGAGAACTTTGCCTGAGCAAGAAAATAATTTATGCATTATCACAAGCTTTTCGAGTTAATTTGTTGACCTAGCCTCTTCTGAACAAAATCAATAGCACTGGGAGGAAGGATGTCTCCACAGATGCCATCCAGGACTGGTGACCACAAAGTGCCTATGCCATGGCTCCATGTGGACCCATGAGGCTTGGAACAATGACAAGGAGAGCACAGGGAGAACCATGAATTGACTAGAATTTCATTTTAACAATTTGGCAGAACAGGGGCTCAAACTAGAAATGAAGTTCTTCTAGAAGGAAGTAAAGAGAATTTTTTTGCACACCTCAATTTGTGGCTTGAAAAATGAACCCAATCCCCAGATGTCTGTATGACAAGGGAAGCAAGGGCCAACTGGCTCTTCTCTGACTGTCTGCAATTTGGTCAAGGGAGCTGACAATGTCTCATTTCAGGAAATTGTAGCATTTCACAATGAAACAGGACCTCCAAGTGCTGGATGAGACACAGGTTGCATCTGCAGTGCCAACTCCAGTGGATTGCTGGTGACTTCCTGGAGAGCCATGTCAAAAGGATTCTAGGACTACATCCAGGCTCAGTGAGGAGAACGAGGTTGATTCTGGAGGGCTTCCAGGGGAAAGCAGAAAAAGAATGTGCCTGTTTCAGTGGGGTGGGAGGTATGAAAGAAAAGACAAAGAAAAAAACGTTTGCACTAAAAGGCCAACTGTCTGCTTCATTTTACAGATGTTGAAATAAAAAATCAAATCCAGAAAATGTACCCAAAGCTCTCCAGACACATGGTCCCAGAACCAAAATTTATTATCTTCTCTCAAGTCCCATTTATTATCATTCTATTATCTTCATGTGTGGCTTAGAAATAACTGTTTCTACAGTACACAAATGAGATGAAAACTCCTGCTTTTCTCCAGTTTCTATTGGTAGGTCACTGTTCCTGGCATCAGATAAAAACAATTCATAACACTAAATACAGTTGATACTTCCAGTCTCTTTTTTGTCAGGATTGCTTTAGCTATTTGGGATCTTTTGTGGTTCCATATAGGTTTCAGTAAGGTTGTTCTATTTCTTTGAAGAATGACATTGAAACTTTGATAAGGACTGCACTGAAACTGTGTATTACTTTGGGTAAAGTGGCCATTTTAACAATGTTTATTCTTCCAGTCCATGAGTGTCTTCTTTGTGTCTTCTTTTTCTTTCAATAATGTCTTACAGTTTTTGTTGTATAGATCATTCACCTACTTTAAATTTATTTCCAGGTATTTCATTCCTTCTGACCATTTTAAGTGGACTAGTTTCTCAGTTTCTTTCGCTTCTAATTTGTTATTTGTATATAGGAATGCAACACATTTTTGTATATTTATTTTGTAGCCTGCCACTTCACTGTACTAATTTACTGTATGTAATAGTTTATATGGCATCTTCAGGATTTTCTGTCATTTGCAAAAAGGAGGTGTTCTACTTCCAAACTTCAAACTGTACTACAAAGCTATAGTAATCGAAATAGCATGGTACTGAATTAAAAATAAACACACAGATCAATAGAATAGAATTGAGAGCCTAGAAATAAACCCACACTAATATAGACAGTTAATATGTAATAAAGGAACCAAGAACATACAATGAAGAAGGGAAAGTCTCCTCAATAAAAGGTGTCAGAAGAACTGGACAGCCACATGCAAAAGAACAAAACTAGATCACTATCTCACACCATATGCAAAAATTAACTCAAAACGGATAAAAGACTTGCATGTAAGACATGAAACCACAAAACATAAAAAAAACACTCTAACAATTGGTTTCAGTGCTGTCTTCGGGAACTTGACACCAACAGCAAGGAAACAAAAGCAAAAATAAACAATGGGACTACACCAGACTAAAAAGCTTATGCACAGAGAAAGAAATTATCATTAAAGTTAAAAGATACCCTACCAAATAATAGAAATATTTGCACACAATATTTTTGACAAGGGGATCATATCTAAGATCTACAAAGAAGTCAAACAACAGAAGAAAATAAAAAACCCTATCAAGAAATGAGCAAACAATCTAAATAAATATTTTCCCAAAGAATATATAGAGATGGCCAACAGGCATACGTGCGCACAAAACCTGCTCATCATGACTTATCAGGGAACTATATACCAAAATAATGAGATGCTATCACATACACCTTTGAGAATGGCCCTTATCAAAAAGTTCAGAAATGAGAGTGTTGGTGAGGCTATGTAGTAAAAGGCACACTCATAGACTGTTGGTGGGAATGCAGACTGATCTAGCCCTTAAGGAAAACAATATGGAGTTTTCTCATAATGTAAAAATAAATTTGCCACATGAATCAAATCCACTTCTAGGTATCTACCCAAAGAATAGCAAAACACTAATTCAACAGTACATTATATGATATATATATATACATACACATACACTCCTAGGTCCATTGCAGAACTATCTGCAATAGCAAGTTAGGGAAATGACCTAAGTGGGTAGATAAAGATATGGTATATAAACTCTTAGAATACTACTGGTAGAATACTACTCAGTATAGAATACTATACTACACACACACACACACACACACACACGTGTATAAAGATGCCATTTGCAACAAGACAGATGGAACTGGAGGGAACTGTGCTAGCAAAGTAAGTCAGAAAAAGAAAGACAAACAGCAGAAGATCCCACTCGTATGTGGAGTATGAAGAAATAAAACAGGCCTCCCGGGTGGCACAGCAGTTAAGCGCTGCGCTGTGGAGCTGTTGGCAGCGGCGACGCGAGTTCGACGCCCGGCCGGGGAGAATCCCGCATGGCGCGGCAGACCTCTCCTGCCTTGCCCGCTGCTGCCCTCAACAGTGTGTTTCTGATCTGCCTGTTCTGCTACCCACTCTGTCTCTGGTGAACCCTCTCGCCACCCCACGCCTCTGGCCTGTACTCCAACTTGCATGTATAAATAAAAAATAAATCTTTAAAAAAAAAAAGAAACGAAACAGAGAAAACTAACCAAACAAACCCTAGAAATCTGACTGCACAACTGGGGAGGGTGGGAGTAGGGAACCAAGGAGGAAAGGTTTCAGAGGCTGGCTCCAACCAATGTTATCAAGTCAGGTCCCAGGGAGGGTGGAGAAGGCGTCGGCACAATGCGAGGAAAGATGAGAGACAGCACACACACCCAGGGAGTGATCAAGCTGCTCTACTTTATTGCCGGATAGCAGGGTTTATATATCATAAAAATTGGCAAGCAAGTACATTTGTTACAGACAAAATCATATGATTACATAGTTTTTGCAGAAACAGGATATTTTTAAGACAGTATTCATGTTTGATGATTACCCCAACAAAGTAGGTAAAGGTTTAGATAACGATTAACTTCTCTTTTGTTTTCAAAGTCGCTGTGGCCTAGAAGTTCTGGCCAATAGTTGGTTGCCAGGAAACTAGAAGGGATTTTCATTACTTGACCTTAGAAGCCCTTTTGAGTTAACTCCTTAAGATGAAAAAAATGTATGAGAAAGAAGCAATTGTGCTTTGTTCTAAGTGGTGGTCCTTGACCGAGTAGAAACATACTTATTAAAAACGGGAACAACCCAGCACCTATCTTGGTATAATGGTTTCTGTAAAAGAGGAGGTTGTGTGGGTGTGGGTAAAGATATATATTTTATAATTAACTGGGAAAAAAGGCGGACTGTTTAACTCCTCCAAAAGCTGTCCTATTTTGATTTTCCCAGTTAGTAGATTTATGTAATTTGATTATATACATTTTTAAACCTAAAACATTTAGGGACAGAAATACCACATCCCGTTTTCTTTGAGGAAGGCTTCCTTGAAGCCCCCTCACCCATGGCATGACCTTGTCAGACAATATGGGAGAACTCAGGCGCGGCAGAAAGGACCTCAATGAAGGATCCTCAATGAGGATTATGAGGGCTTACATGGTGGCAAGGTGAGAAAACATACTTCTGAAGCGGTATGAACATATACCTCTAAAGTACATACAGGGTAGAAAAACCAACATTATCTCAATTAAAAATGTATATATATATATATATTTTTTTTTTTTATACATACAAGTTGGGGTACAGGCCAGAGGCGTGGGGCGGCGAGAGGGTTCACCAGACACAGAGCGGGCAGCAGAACAGGCAGATCAGAAATACACTGCTGAGGGGAGCAGCGGGCAAGGCAGGAGAGGTCTGCCGCGCCATGTGGGATTCTCCGCGGGCGGGCGTCGAACTCGCGTCGCCGCTGCCGACAGCTCCACAGCGCAGCGCTTAACCGCTGCGCCACCGGGGAGGCCCCAAAAATGTATATATTTGTTTAAAAAAAAATCAAGAGCCTCCCTGGTGGCGCAACGGTTAAGCGCTGCGCTGTGCAGCTGTCGGCATCTGCGACGTGAGTTCGACACCCAGCCAGGGAGATTCCCACATGGCACGGCAGACCTCTCCTGCCTTGCCCACTGCTCCCCTCAGCAGTGTATTTCCATCAATCTGCCTGTTCTGCTCCCCACTCGGTCTCTGGTGAGCCCTCTCGCCACCCCACGCCTCTGGTCTACACCCCAGCTTGTATGCATAAATAAATAAATCTTTTAAAAAAAAATCAAACACACTTGACCCTTGAACAACATGAGTTTGAATGGCATAGGTTCACTTATACTCAGATTTTCTTCTAAATAGATATAAACTTATGATATCGATAAATACAGTACAGTATTGTAAATGCATTTTCCCTTCCTTATTATTTTCTTAACATTTTCTTTTCTCTGGCTTACTTTATTGTAAGAATACAGTATATAATACAAATACAAAATATGTGCCAACCCACTGTTCAAGTTATCGGTAAGATTTCTAGTAAACAGCAGGCTGTTGTTACTTCGGGGGAAGTCAAAAGTTACACTCGAATTTTCAACTGCACAGGGGTCAGTACCCCTAGTCCCCATTGTTAACTGTAATCTCTTAAAAGCAGAGAACTTTTTCCAATTGGTGACAAAAGGTAAGGTCAGAGACATCTGAAGCTCCAGATGGTGTCGTGTGTTACTGTTGTCTTTGAAGAAGGGTGCCTTAAGGAGCTGAGAAGCATCCCAGACTGATAGTCGGCCAAGAAATAGACACCGACCACTGTGAGAAGCAGAGCCCAACTCAGAACCTGAACTGCAGGAAGAGGACTCTCCACCAGAGCCTCCAGACCACAGCTTGACCTAGATACTGCCTTGACTTCTGCCTGCGACACACTGAGTGTGGAATTCATAAGCCCACCTGGACTGCAACCTATAAACTATGGCACAATAAATGGGTGTTGTTTTAAGCCACCAAACTTTTGGTAAACTGTTGTGCAGGAAGAGGAAGCCATACAGTGGTTGCTGAAATGTGCCTTCTGCAGCTGGCTGTAAAGTCATATTTGAGGAGTAAGGACTGTCAACATCTTGTTGAGTGTTGACAATGATGGAAAGTGATTTAAGTGGTAAATTCAAGGAAAGCGTCAAGGTGATGACTGGACCAGGTCCATTAATTCCTGCAAATCTCACTATACAGGATTTCTGTATTTTTTATTTAAGTTAAGTAGGGGTTGTATGGTAGCAACAACAAAAACTAAATAACCTCCAAAGTGGAGGCTAAATAAGACAGAGAAAAGAAATTCTTCTCACTGACATTTGCAAACTCAGCACATTGGTAAGTTCGTTAAAGGCTGCTTTCACAATTAAATCTGCTGTACACTCAAGGCTAAATATAGCCAGAATAAGATAATTTCAAAAACACTTTGAAGCTCAAGATCACAGCATCTGAATTAAATAGTGACTACATTGACTTAGGGCACCCTCAAGCGCAACTCGCTACTTCTGGTTCTGGTATGACAAGACTGCTCCCGAGGGCCAAAATCTGGCCCATACTAACGGTATTATTACTAAACAATGACAACACAACAGACTGTATGTATTGACATCTTTCCTCATGTGCCAGGCACTGTCCTAAGCAGTTGACATAGGTTTTCAGTGCCTTCCATAAGCCAAATACATATAACAAATGATAAATAAAAGGTCTCACATTCTGCAGGGGAGGGAGAGGAAGAGAGACCAAAACAGGGGAGAAAAGAGCACAAGGGACTATGGTGATGGTTCAGGTGAATTGGTGGTGGGAAACTTACGGGGGATACCCAATAATGTAAATGATACAAATTAAATTTAAAAAGATAGAAAGAAAGAAAGAAGGACGAAGACAAAAGAAAAAAAAAGTCCTAGTCAGCAATCAGTAACTATTTGATAAATAAATTTTAAAAAATAAAAATAAAAGGTCTCAGAGCCACTGCCTCCAAGATTACAGTTCCTGGCTGCTTTGCTTCCTAAATCGTCATCCTCTTGCACACTGGTTAGAACACAAAGGCCTGGGTTCAAGTCCCAGCTTAGGTACTCATCAGCTGAGTAACCATGGACACATTCTTTTTCCTCCCCCCAACCTCAGTTTTCACATCTCTAAAATGGTCACAATAATTGTTCCTACTCACAGGTGCACTGTGAGAGCAGAGTAAAGTGAGGCACACAAGCCCTGAACGCCATTATAGGAAGGCTGTTCTGCTCAGAACAGACAAGCATTATTTCTTATACATGCATAGCAACTTCTTCCTTATTAAAAATTTGTCATATGAGCTTTTTCTTTAAATCTCTTTTCCAAATCCCATGCCTCAGCTCAGAATATTAATATTTCCAAATTGCCAAAATCAGCAACTGTTCTGATTTTGAATATAAACACATACCAACCCTAGGTTTCAGACCATTAAGTTCTTTCCTTTTCCTTCTTATTTTATTATTCCTAACTTGGAGCAACCAAAGAGATTTATATCTTAAACATTATAAAAATACCTCCTCCCGAGCACCCCTTGTCTGCAGGCTGAAACCTTTCTCTGCCAGTAGCTTAAGCTCAGATATCATTATATGAATGAATTGCAAACCCCTAAAAATCATGTATGTTTTGGATAGGGAAAAACAACTCAAAGCAGTGGATTGTGCAATAATCACTCAGAATACCCTATCCCATTGCCACCAAACATTATAGATACCTCATCTTCTATATTTCATTTATGATATATTTTCTAAGGTTTAAGATAAGCTTAAAACAATCAGGAATTGAGTGTTCTTTTCCCTGAACATCAGCCTTCAGCATAAAAATCACCAAAGGATTTCAGACTCACATCCAACATTGGGCTAAATTCTGTCTGGTTCAGAAAGGATACCTTTAGTTCTGCTTTTAAAAATAAAGTATCAATTATCCACTCCACACTAACCACGTTACCGAACCTGACGGCCCCTCATTCCAGTGACCAGCGGAGAGAGCACTCTGCACTTCCAAGAGACACAGGGACTCCATCAAGCCAAGTATTCAAACTAGATTGAGTAACCCGGAACAGAAGGTCTGGTCTGCCTTCCTCCTTTAGGACTCCGACAAGTCATACCATTAAAGAGCAGTTGTGGGCGAGAGGCGAGTGTTATTCAAGGAGGCTGAGGACACATTCCACACCAAAAACATCACTTGGTGAGACCCCAGCTGCAAAGGCAGGAAATGCACAACTGAGTATGAGTGAATCTGCAAAAACAGCTTTTCCAAACTTCTATTATTTGAGTTGTATGGTCACCCTTGGAAAGTCTGAACACCCCCTGAGATACTTGTTTCTCAATAAACTCACATTTTCTTGCCGCCTACTTTGGCCTCATCCTTGAGCCAGAAGGACAACCACATTACCATTGTGCAAGTAATATTCCCTCCCCTCCCCATTTCATTTTAAAATAAATACAAACCACTGAAATGCAAAGCGTCTGTGGTCCAAGCACAGGGTAAAAGGGTAATGTGAAGGTGATGCATGTAAAGGACCCAGAAAACAAGCTTCTGGGCTCTCCCCTTGCCCTTGGCGCAAGGGCCTGCTCTGCCTGCTCCCGTCAGCCATTTAAATGTGTTCCCATTTCTGCTGGTTGGGTCACTGGGTTCTCAGAGTCATCAAAACGACAGTGGGGTAAGCCAGAGCCAGCCCCGTGCTAACAGAGCTTGTGGGAGGCCCCGGCAGGCTGGACACCTCTGTATCATCTGCAGTGGTGGCCTTTTCCAAACTGGAATCTGAGGTAAGAAAGGGCTCCAACTTTGTCAATGTCGCACCATCCAACCTCGGATTCTGCTCTATAAGCATGGATGAGGCAACTAGTGCCATCCTTCATTCAGTCGGTCACCCCCTCAACTCATGTGGTCAACACTACGTTGCACAAAAGGCCTTGGTGCGAGCAAGGAGGTCCTGGTGGCAAATGAACTGGCCATCACAGCCTGTGATGTGCATGAAGAAGACACCTCAGCCAGCCCTGGGCATTTATGTTCCTGAAGAGCCAGCATTGTGACAACAGAGCCCTCTGTTCTCCTCTGTCCTCCACAGCTATAATCCGACACCCTAAGCCAAAAGGCAGAATTAACTGCAGCAACGTTAAACTCCAAAATATGTGAATTCAGGAAATGGGTGCTCTTGGCAAAGCTTAGAGGCTTCCTTGATGCCCCATCTCCTCTCTCTCAATCTTATTTTCTATTTCAGTTCTCTAGAATAATAGCTAGAAAAATATCAGCAAATTTATTATTGATAGCAGCTTGTAGACCATTCAATTCTAATTATAAGAAGTATTACCAAGACCTCATGTTCCAACACCTCTCATGCTAATGTCATACATCACAGAGACGGCTAAAGGATTTTTCACTTCTCTAAGATTCAAGCCAAACTGAACCATTTTCTGGGTTTGGCAACAACCAAAATTTTCCAAGAGTCACTGATTTAAGTCCCAATTCTCTAGACTTAAGAACTTTTTCCACTGCTTTTAAATATGATTATATTTTTTAAATGGCCCATATTTTTCTAATTCCTATGTCCTTCATTCATCAAATGCTTTCTCTGAGAGCTATTTGATATCCAAGAAGGCTTTTGAGTATTTTATAAGTCTTTAAAATTTCCCCCTCTTTGAACTAGGAAGCTGTCTTTTTTGCTAAGAGCAAACTAAACTTGAACCTCAAAAGGCTTTAGGTTAGTCTGAAATTTAAACCTCCTCAAAGTATGAGTGGGTTCTAATCCAAGATGAAAAATATGCTTTCTTCTCTTAAATATACTTTTTTTTTCTATTTTATCCCTCATGCACATACCAAAACGAGAAAGATGTTATTGAGAAAGATGAAGCGTCTCTTTAAAAATGTGGTCTTTAAGCAATGAAAATAGGCATGACAGCTTTTGGTTCAACGGACTAATAAAGAGAAGGCCATAATTTATTGGAGCCAGTATTCCCAAGCTAAATAAATAACTGAAGAGCCTCCCTGGTGGAGCAAGGGGTTAAATCTCAGTCTACGAAGTTATCAGCAGCCACTAAAGCACAAGTTCGATCCCCGGCCAGGGAGCTTCCCACATGGCGCATCAGACCTCTCCTGTCTCGCCCGCTGCTCCCCTCAGCAGTGTACTTCAGTTGATCTGCCTGTTCTGCTCCCCACTCTGTCTCTGTTGAATCCTCTCACCACCCCATACCTCTGGCCTGCACCCCAGCTCTTGTATGCATAATTAAAGAAATCTTTAAAAATAAATACATAAATAATTGAAAATTGTGTTCCTCCTCCCAGAAACTGGTATAAATCTACCAAATACACTGAACCCATTCCAAACTACAATACCAGGTACAAACTGGCCAACACCACCTATGGGTTCCCCCATCTGCTCATAATCTACAGAAAAAAAATTTTTTTTCAAGAAAATGAAAAGGTTGAAACATTAAACCTTTTCTAATCCTAAAATGAAAGATTATTCTAGGTCCAACTGAAGAGAAAAAGATGAACGGCCCCCTTCATCTGAGCCTCCAGGTCAATTAACGCATCTTAGAGTTCAAAGCCAAGTGGCTTTCACTTCCTTCTGCCCTTAACTGTTCTCTTGATTTTCAAAGAAGAAAATCACAGGCACCGTGATTATCTTTCATCACCACACAAAACACATTAAATGTAGGAGAACCTTTCCCTTACTTCGTTTTTCAACACAAGAGCAGAAAAATCAACCCAGAGAAGTGATACCAGGACAGGAAGTAAGAGCTATTTCCCAAAATGCCTGAGCTGCAATCTTTGTAATCAGCCAAGGACACCGCCCACCACATCTGGGTGGGCACCAGAGCCCATTATGCTAATTGTGATTGAGTTGGATGAATAGCAAATCTGTCATATTGTGGCTGGGCAGCAAGTGGGGATCAAACACCGGCATCCAGGACACGCTGCTGCTTCCTTCTGAATGTACAGACGTAACACAGAAGGCAAAGATGTCATCATTACAGAGAGGCAAGTGTCCCAGAACTGTCTCAGTGGACCCAAGTTAACAATGCAGTTTAACCAATGTCATCTAACACGTGAGTAAGGGAAACAAAACAAAACCCAGGGCACAGACATTTAACACCAGAGAGCACGAGATTCCCACCTCCAGACACAGACACCATGTGCGCCCAATGCAGGCGGTTCCTTGACATCTACCTGGCGTACCGTGTGCTCCATGAGGTCGACTGTGTGTCGCCTACTGTCTCTGCAGTGTTGCTGGGACGCCCACAGACGCAGAATGCTGAGGGTGCTTAGTGGGTGTTTGATGAATGTGCGGATTGACAAGCATGCAAACCAGCCACTCGCCCCTCGGAGAGTCAGGTGCCCTCCTGTCAAACACTGCTTCAAAGGCTGCATTTAAAATTTAAGGTCCCAGAATCCATAGGTGCTGAAGCGAACCAAGAAGCCTCAGACTCTGAGGCTGCACTACCGGCTTCAAGTATTGAATCATTTCCTAGTTCTGAGACGCTGGGCACATTACTTTATCTCCTCATGCCCCAACTTCCCTGTCCTGTAAAATGATGAAAAAGCCACACTCAGCCCACTGAGATGCTCTCATGAGTAAATGAGATAATGTCAGAGTCTTAGTCTGGCAAACATGAAGCAAGCAATATGTGCAAACTATTTGTAGTATTTTCACCGTTCTGGGTCAGTAGACAGTCACCAATGTACAAGTTGCCAAGAAGACTGAGAATAAACACAACTTTCAGTAATTAAAATTCAGCAGCCACATTTCAGGTATCAACACACAATCACGTGAAAATGTACTACGGAATCAATGGACAATCACGGACGCATAACCCGAGCTGCAGAGGTGTTAGAATAATAGGAGCGAGGTAATGTTCTAATTCTAAAGGAATTCTAAAGGAAGTGGGAAATTTGTTTTCTTAAATTATCATTACGGGGGCCTCCCCGGTGGCGCAGTGGTTAAGCGCTGCACTGTGGAGCTGTCGGCAGCGGTGACGCGAGTTCGACACCCGGCCGGGGAGAATCCCACATGGTGCGGCAGACCTCTCCTGCCTCACCTGCTGCTCCCCTCAGCAGTGTGTTTCTGATCTGCCTGTTCTGCTACCCGTTCTGTCTCTGGTGAACCCTCTCGCCGCCCCACACCTCTGGCCTGTACCCCAGCTTGTATGTATAAATAAAAAATAAATCTTAAAAAAAAATTATCATTACACTTTTAAGACAAACTTGAAAAATGTATACCTAAGATAAAAACAAAAGTGAAACAAAAAAAGAAAAATCAGCTCCCTGGTATCATCGGGAAGCAGCTCTCTGTACTGCTGCTGGAGGAGGAAACTGTAATTACTTGAGTAATCACTCCTGCTTGGCTGGATCACAAGAAGATCGTTGCCTGTGCATGGCAAGGAACCCATCACAGCGCTAGGCACCCAGCGGGCGCTCAGCATGGATCAGCAGGCCAAATAGAGGCATTCAAAAAAAAAAAATCCAAGGTCTTTTAAGCAATTGATAAGGTTTTTCATTTTTTTCAGCATTGATTTTGAAAGCCTAATAAGCACATTAAATTTTTTAATTTTCAAGTTCCAAGAAATGACTTACAATCAATGAGGATTTTATTTATGCATACAAGAGCTGGGGTGTAGGCCAGAGGTGTGGGGGGTGAGAGGATTCACCAGAGACAGAGTGGGGAGCAGAACAGGCAGATCAAGTGAAGTACACAGATGAGGGGAGCAGTGGGTGAGATAGGAGAGGTCTTCTGCGCCATGTGGGAAGCTCCCTGGTCGGGGATCGAACTCGTGCTGCAGTGGCTGTGAATAGCTTCATAGTGCTGAGATTTAACCTGCTGCACCACCAGGGAGGGCCCTGATCAGTGAGGATTTTAACCAGCCTGTGAAAATACACTGTACGCTTTTCCATCATGAGTCCATCCTGGGAAGAAATGTTTTCCGTTATTGCTCTACTTACCCACTTTGGGGAAGTGTCTCTGCCAAATGATGCACCTTTTATTAGGACACCCCTCTCCCCATCTCAAGTCATGACCTCAGAGACGCAATAAATAGCTTCCTGCCCGGTCCCACCACGGCCTGAGAGTGCGATATGATATGCAGACATAGTCTACCAAGTCCTGCAGGCTCAAGCAAACACGTCAGCAAAATCTACCCATCGCTGCTTTAGATTTATGTCGGTCCAGCAATTATACAGGCTGTCATGGGTTCTGGGAACATGCTAAAGTGAAATATAGAAGAATTCCTTAGAGAGTTGCAGCAAAAAATCGAACCTCCTTCCTTCTCCCAACATCCTCTCCTCCTTGACTGAGGTCACAGCCCCCAAGGAGACCCCTATGGGGCTGTAGAGAACCACCCGCCTTAACTGGTATATTGGGGTGTTCATATTCTAGCACAATGGAGAGATTTGTGCAATTCCTCTGGGGAAATACAGGACATTTCAAACATTCCAGCATATTGCCCCTGGAAGCACATGTGTATATACTGGACTATGTCCCCAACCTCCCCCCTTCATAAACCTGGTATAGTGTGGGGTAGAATCTAAGATCCAGCATAGCTAAATAAAAAGACCAACAGATCTTGCTGAACTCAGGCTGCCTGTACTAAAGATGAGAAAGACTGTACTTTTTTTTTTCAATCCTGCAAACAAACAGACGGACAAAGCAATATTTAACATTCTTCAAGCTATGAGGAAATACAAACATATTCAAAGGGAGTTCTGGTCACAGAACAAGGGAGTCCTGTATCCAGAGCAAGGTGAATAAGAGGTTCCACCAGAAACATCCCCTCTCCCTCCTAATGAGCCCCAAGTCATTGAGCACCCACTACATGCCAAGCCCACTGCAAGCCTCAAAAGGTTCAGCTGTTAATACAGCAGGCCTAGGACCACACTTAAAGGTCCCACAGGGAATAGGAGAGTAAACATATAACCACAAATTCAGTTATCCCCATGGAAGCAAGGCACACAGATCCCAGGAAGGAATATAGGTTTCCCCCAAAAAATGAAATCGGTTTCCAGATATGGAGAGAATAGAGAATATGGGTTTGATATCGCTGGCACTTCGGGTTTTTGTAAGGATTAAATTAGATCATTAAAGCATTAAGCTTAATGTGGAGTCTCACCCACGAATATCCCCTTCCACGACCCTCTTTGTACTAGAGAAACTGGAAAGAGATGCTAAAATAAATTGTTTAACTTACTTGAGTGAGCACCCTGCTCGGAGGAACTGATAAACTACTCAGCCATTTATTCTTCCTATAAATGCACCTGAGCACCCACAGAGTGCCAGGTACCAAAAATGCAATGAGAAAGAAAACAGACTATGCCCCCATTCTGCTGATGCTATATTCTGGGGAAGAGAAAGACAGAACAAGCAGGAAATCAGTTCAGACAAGGCATGATGGAGACAAAGATCATGGTCACATGACAGGACATTAGTTAGACTAACACGTGACATCACCTGGTCAGTGCAAGCTCCTCGACAGAAATGAAACAGGAACTGACACTTGGGTGATGAGTCAGGATTGCAAATAAGAGTGGGAGAGGGACTGTGAGAGTTAAGGTCTGAGCAGAAAGAGGTTGGCTTGTTTAAGGACGAAAAATGCCAGCACGGGGGCCTCCCTGGTGGCGCAACGGGTTAAGTCTCAGCAGTATGAAGCTGTCTGCAGCCACTGCAGCAGGAGTTCGATACCCAGCCAGGGAGCTTCCCACATGGCACAGCAGACCTCTCCTGTCTCACCTGCTGCTCCCCTCAGCAGTGTACTTCAATCAATCTGCCTGTTCTGCTTCCCACTCTGTCTCTGGTGAATCCTCTCACCACCACACACCTCTAGCCTATACCCTAGATCTTGTGTTCATAAATAAATAAATCTTTCAAAAAGAAAGAAAGAAAACTGCCAGCATGGCCAAAGCTTCTTGGGCACTAGGGAGAGTGAATAGGACATTTCGAGGGAATGGACACACATCTGGGACCTTGTGAGGCAAGGCAGGAACTTGAGGCACTCGAACTTGAGGCACTCATTTCTAGGGGTCTGATCCCAGAAGGAAAGAAAAAAAAAGAAATCAGTGTGAGAGGTTCCAAACCTCAGCACAAATACAATAAATAGAGTTCCCATTAGAAAGCATTAAAATTTTTCACAAGCAGGTTTCCATATGACAAATGGTTCAAGTAGCTAAATCATTTATAAGCATCTATCATTACTGGGTTCAATTCTCGGAAGAAGTTAGGGCTAAAGATCTTGGATTCCCAAGAAGGAGGAGGAAACATATTTATTCCAGACTCTTCTGCCCATATATTACTGAATCTTAGCAAAGCAGCTGGTCCATAAACACAACCGAAAATTCCTGAGTATTGCAAAAGCAGAGTGGCAAGAATGTGGTACTTTGCTTAAACAGCTGCAAATTTTGTCTCTCTTCTCTGAAGTTCCTATTTTGCAGCTACATAAATGTATTGGCAGGCTTCTGTTTTAACTAAATGGACTTTTCATTTTGTATGTTTCTTTCACATAAAAGCTTTATGATATATATTTATGATGCTGTCATCATAAAAATTACTTAAGGGGACTCTTGCATTCACTCTAAGGGCTTCCAGAGGCAAGGGCATGGCCTTAAGCCCTGAGAACAAGTGGCCAGGTTTCAACTCAGTTGTTCTCTCCTGGAGTTCTTTCAACCCCACTGCACAGTAAAAGCACTTCTACCTGGCATTCCATATAACAGAAATGAAATCTCACTAATATGGCTTACTTAAGCATATTTATTTTTTTTCAAATGTTGGCCATTAGATATTTTTATTTTTTTATTTTTTAAAGATTTATTTATTTATACATACAAGCTGGGGTACAGGCCAGAGGCGTGGGGCGGCGAGAGGGTTCACCAGAGACAGAGTGGGGAGCAGAACAGGCAGATCAGAAATACACTGCTGAGGGGAGCAGCGGGCGAGGCAGGAGAGGTCTGCCGCACCATGTGGGATTCTCCCTGGCTGGGCATCAAACTCGCATAGCATGATCCTGACAGCTCCACAGCGCAGCACTCAACCGCTGCGCCACCAGGGAGGTCCCATACTTAAGCATATTTAAATCTTTTGGTTCTGAGAAGACTTTGCTCTCTATTAAACAAGCATACTAGATTAAATAAGGCAAAATAAAGAATCAAGAACTCAACTGTGAATCATATCTACATCTGCTGTGTTTGTCTTTCTCTCCATCATACTTCTCGGCTCTGCCTTTTATCCCTATAAGCAGGACATTCCAGTGGCCTTAGCTCCATGTCTCCACACCAGATGCTCCCATCAGCTCAGCTGCTCTGGTGGAAAGATGTCTTTCTCACGGGGTCCTTGAGAGAAGTCTGGGAAGGCTCTAATTGGTCTACTTGAAGTCACAAATCCTTTTTTGAGATAATTTCGGAGTTCAAGAGGATCTGAGGTCTTGGCAGGCAGAACCTGGGCATCCTTCCTATAAATAGGACTTAATCATCAGAAGGAACATAGGGATAACCTCAAAGAAACCCAAAGCAGGAGGTAGGAAAGCACAATAATCAGATTGGTCCTTTGGCCATCTCAGTTCATGATGGCGCAGAGGCGAGTTGGCCAGGTTACACACCATATCTCATATATACAAGTGAGTTCAGTGGAATTCTCCATCCTAGCCGGCATTGTCTGGAGCTTTACAATTCTCTGAGTTTTGCTTTCCTAGGTCATTTGTTATTAATCACTCTTGGTCCCTTCAGGTGTTATCAAAGTGTTCAATCGATACTTTCAAACACTTACATGACTGAGCAGAAATAAAATCACTTACCTCTAAAACCATCTCCCCAACATTCTCAATTGGGTATTTTATATCAGCTCTTTCCCCCTGCACTGAATTCTGGTAGCACAAAACCTCCTCCTTCCACAATGTAAAAGGAAAACTCGGCCACCAGAACATCTCCACGACTACCCAAGTTTCATGGTAAAGACAGCTTCAAGCCCATGAGCTATGCTGGAGTCAGGTCTACCTTACTCTCTCTTGGCTTTTAATTCTCCAACATCGGAATCACCACCTGTACCATCCATCATCCCAGATTCTATGCGTGCTTACATAGCATGAGTGTACAGTCATTATCTGATTTCCCAAGCTCTCCATGAGAACAGAAGCTTAGGAATCCCAGGTGTCCTTTACTAGTGTAGTCCCAGGGCCTCAGGAGCAGGTGCTCAATAAATATCGGTTGGCTATAGGATTAGATAGCTACAGAATACCTTTGCCTGCAATCGCCATACAATCTAACTATAGTAAATAACTATCAAATTTTAAAATGCATTACTATGCATAGAAGTACCAGTGTCTGACATCCCTGGAATCTAAGAGAGTCCCACCTCCAGCAGGATATCCATCTAACCAGGTTTCAGAAAGCCCTGAGGCCACGAAGACCACATGCTTTGATGACCCTCCATTTCTATCTATACCAGTTATGAACTTGTGAAGCTGATTTTCCTGTGAAACTATTTTATAATACTTCTCAAGTCATATTGAAACCTTCTTTTGATCCAATGCAATGATCAGTTTGTTGATAAGAACTTGGAATGACCAGCAGGTGTTAGGACTATCCCTACTTTCTAATTTCCTCAGTTGTCCTTGAATTCCTATGTGGAGTACCCTAGTTTATTTTCCATCTACAGGCCCCCGAAGGCAACTGCAGGAGGTTCTCAGCCAAATGATCACGTTTCTTGAATTAGTCCATTGCAACCATAGATGAACACTGGACCCACTGCCATTTGCCTGGATTTTCTCTTGCTCTCTCTCTCTCTCTCTCTCTCTCTCTCTCTCTCTCTCTCTCTCTCTCTCACTCTCTCTCTGCATTCACCGAAACACTGTTAAAGTCTTCTTGCTTTCATTTTGCCCAACAGACCCCTTCTTTTTATAAACAAGCTCTTCAGAAGAAATTTACTCTAGCTGCAATCAACCTTTCTAGATGGAAACCATTCTCTCTGACATGACAAGACCCACTAAAAAACAGCAGCAGCAGGAACAGCAGCTGTACAGCAATTGCCGACACCTAAAAGAGAAGGAAAAAAATAGCTGGTGGGGAAAACACTAAGTCCATAAACATTGCAGAGATGCAAGGCTCTCACACTACATATAGCAACCAATTACTCTCTCAAAAGAAGAATGCAGGTCTTACATGAAGTGGAACAATTAATTTCACGGTTGTCATCCTGGCCTCAATAGTAAGTTGATTTGAATCAGATATTTGCGGTACATTACAGCTTGCAGGGGACAGTTCTGGTGCCTCCTGAGCTGACGGACTCCCATGATGGCTACTATTGTAAAACAATCCATCAATAAGAGTAATTATGGTATTGATCAAAGCGGTTGGCTGCTTCAGATTGGAATCAATTCTCAGGAGTTGCTCTGAACAGAAATGTCTAATGGACTATTCCATCACTAGTCACTGCAGCAACTGAAACAGCTAATATTCTGGAAAGTTCTTAATAATTACTCATTGAATCTGCATTTCTGCTTCAGTGGTCATAAGCAGACCCTGCTTACTGTAGCCTGAAAGTCAGTCTGAGTGGGTAAAGGAAGGGCCAAACGCAAATTTATAAAGTGCCAGCACTAGCCAAAAAAAGAGTAGGGCAGACTCACGTAGAAAACTACCTATGATATTTTATTATATCCAGGTAATCAGAGAAGCAATTTTTTTCTACAGTTTCTGGGTGAGAAAGTATCCTGGGGAGAAAACTACTAATTTTGTAGATGCTGATTTCAGAGTGGTTCCTAACAAGAGAGGAAAATTCTGCCTTTTTTTAAAAGATTTATTTATTTATGCATACAAGCTGGGGTGCAAGTCAGAGGTGTGGGGCGGTGAGAGGGTTCACCAGAGACAGGTGGGTAGCAGAACAGGCAGACAGACCAAAATATACTGCTGAGCAGTGGGCAAAGCAGGAGAGGTCTGCTGCGCCATGTGGGAATCTCCCCGGCCAGGCATCGAACTCGGGCCGGAACTGCCGACAGCTCCACAGCGCTGGGCTTAACCCATTGCACCACCAGGGAGACCCAAGAAAATTCTGCTTTTAGTGTGAGTAACTTTAGTAACAGAGAGCGCAAAGTTGCTAAAGTGAAAAATCTCATGTAGGTTTCACTGATCATATTCTTGTTCAGGTGGGAAAATCTGGAATCTCTGGGAAGCTACATAAACTTGGCAAGCCCCAACAAGGCAAACAAAGCTTACTAAACCCACTTTCTTTTACCCTCATTCAAATGCTTATTGATTTACAATCAGACTCTGAAAATCCAAGGCAGGCCCTACACCACATTCCAAAAGCCACCACATTCCACTTCAGATGGTTCCTTAATCACCATAGTGGGAGAAAGGGTCGCTGAGGACCTCCTTTTCCAATGCAAGACAGGGCATTGTTCTTCCCCCACACAGCAGAGGGCACACACCTCCCTACAGACAGGATTACAGATCCACCAGGAAAGGTGCTGCCTACCTCAGGCTTGGGGCTCTTCTTCCAGGGGATAGTAAAATATTGAGTCCCCACAAAGCCTGCTTTTTGTTAACACAGCACTGATACCCTATTTCCAACTGTGCTTTCACATTTTCATTATTTTGTTGCCCCTCCAGCTCTGACAATCCAGTTACACAGACAGACATGTAAGATATTTAACCTTTGTGCCTACACCCATCAATTTCTATCCCTATAAGGGATAATGGGATGCTTAATTCTGAAACTAGAGTGTTTAGACAAGCCTTCACTAAAAGATATCTGAGGGGCCTCCCTGGTGGAGCAACGGGTTGAGTCACAGCACTATGAAGCTATCTGCAGCCACTACAGCAGGAGTTCGATCCCCGGCCAGGGAGCTTCCCACATGGCACAGCAGACCTCTCCTGCCTCGCCCCCTGCTCCCCTCAGCAGTGTATTTCAGTCAATCTGCCTGTTCTGCTCCCCACTCTGTCTCTGGTGAATCCTCTCGTCTCCCCACACACACACACACACCTCTGGCCTATGCCCCAGCTCTTGTATGCATAAATAAATAAATATTTTTTTAAAAAAGACTAATCTGAGATTGCTTGAGGGTACCAGTACCTTCAAAGCCCCAGAGGAGCTGGCAGTGGAGGTGAGGGAAGGGTTCCCAGCAGAAGCCAGGAAGGGCAAGCAAGGGTCAACCATCAGCTCGGGTTTGTTGGGGTAGAGACGGCCAAAGGCAGAGAGGGGCCTGGACTACAGAGTTTCAGGATTATGCTTTAGAGGTAATGGGAAGCTGTACGGCACTCCTAATCCAAGGAGCAAGGGGATGAAAACACCATTTTAGAAAAGGTAACCCAGGAATCATTACAAAGATGTTTGGAATAAAATGGAAAGTGAGGGGCCTCCCTGGTGGTAGAAGGGGTTAAGTCTCAGCACTATGAAGCTAAGGGCAGCCACTGCAGCACAAGTTCGATCCCCAGCCAGGGAGCGTTCCACATGGTGCAGCAGACCTCTCCTGCCTTGCCTGCTGCTCCCCTCAGCAGTGTACTTCAGTAGAACTGCCTGTTCTGCTCCCCACTCTGTCTCTGGTGAGTCTTCTGACCACCCCACACCTCTGGCTTACACCCCAGCTCTTGCATGCATCAATAAATCTTAAAAAAAATAAAAAGAAAGAAAGAAAGAAGGAAAATGGGAAGCTGAGCATGGACACCTGTTAGGGGACTGCCACGATGATTCAGAGGAGGGGTAACGAGAAAACACCATATCCTTTCAAAATAAATCTTCTGCAATTGGGCATGATTGCAAGAGTCAGTTGATTTTACTTGAGTGGGCACTTCCCAATGCCTCTCCTGGTGCCGCATTTTGTTCTGTTGTTTGCAAGCTGTGAGAGTGGCCGCAACATGATTAGAATTCACAGGATCATTAGTTGTCCTCTTATATATCAAGACTCTATACGATGCCTGAGTGAATTCCCGGGTTCAGTGTGGAAAGTTTCAAGATAACAATATATTTATTGAAAGGCTTAGACAGCTTTAATACCAGAATGACTCTTAATTCTCCTTCGCCCTATAAACACTTCCATTAAATCAAACATGACTCCATTTTTAAAAGGGCAAAACTAGGTTTAGACAGTTTTCAACCTGCGAGAAAAATGCACGCAACAGAAATCTAATACTCATTCCACAAGGGAAAAGTTACAGATGTTTGTCTTCCCTCAGCAACTAAATATTAATTTTGCTGATGGTGGTGAGATTAAGGAGGCAGACAATAGTCAACTGAGATTGCTCCAGTGCTTTTATCTGCAACTGGCAGTACCTCTGAGCTGGGCCGGACGGCAGGAAGATGTCCTATTAATGCTCTGCATGGCAGATTTGTTGATAAAGCCTCCACACTGTTGATAAGGCCTGTGTTCATCTCAGAGCCTGCACAGCCTGCCTTAGAGTGCGCCAGCCACTGCGTGCAGTGTTCTCCCATATCTTTCTTCTTGACTCCTATGCATTTCTGACAAAGAAGGTTTTCACTTTACTTCAAATAAGTAATGACAGTACCAAAATACTAATCACAACTAACTTAGGCAGTTCTTATTACAAGTTAAGCTCTATTCTTTGCATTAAGCATTTAATCTTTGCCACAACCCTGTGCATTAGGTGTTATTATCCTCTTCATTTTCATCCAGGAGAACTGAATCTCAGAGGGGTTCAGGAACTTGTCTACATCCTTCTCTTTCTCTCATTCATACACAGGACCACACATGTTGCCACTGAGAAGCAACCAGGAAATTACACTGGTGGCTACAGCATTGTACTCCTGGGAAGTAAATACACTGCATCGTTCCCAAAAGCAGCAATTGTTTATTGGAAGCTTATGGAAGGTTAGCTCCTTTCAATGGTCCCTATGCAAGCCCTCAGAAAGAGAAGCGGATCAGTAGAAAAGAGCAGTGGACTGAGTGATAAAGAACCACCTCTTAACCCAGTTTCCCATCAAGAAATGGAAAATGACCCTCCAGAGACTGGCTACAGCCCTGACAAACCCAAACCTGTCATTCCTCGTGTTTCCTCACAGCAAGTCACCGGGCAGGTCTGCAGTGGGCCCCCAAGTAAAGATGTTTCCATTCCCTTAAAGGGTGCTGATGCTGGTGGCAAACACCTGAGAACACTGGATGACAGACTAAAGTCACTCCATCTTGCTTCTCGTGGAAGTCTCCAAAAGTGTGTGCGCACACACACACACACACACACACACACAGTCACGACACCACCTCCAAACCAAACGTGTCAACAAGAATAACAAGAACTACCTGCAATCCCTTACTCTCAAAAGAATTAACACACCATGAGGCTCCTTGAGCTGAGCAAGGAAACACTTTAAAAACACAGCATATGTTTCAAACTGTCACGTTGACATGAAGGAGCTCTGAGCAATACTGCCTTAGAGAGTCGGTCAAACGCAGGGCAGTTTTGAATCTTAAATATGAAATGTTCAATAGCAGATGGGCATGGAATGACTCAGTGAGAATATTAAATCAAAGCTGTCTAGGACAGCCAGCAAAGTCTCAGAAGTGTGAACAGGTTGCCGAGGCCAGGAAATGATGTAAGGTAAGAACCACGATGTCTGGAAGTGAAGATCCATAGCCTGTCTTGGAACCTGGTCCTCTGCGGCCTCTGCTCTCCCTGCTACCCCCAGACCTCTCCTACGCACACCCCTCTCACGGAGCCCTCCATCAACAGCAGGCCCTAAGATAACCTGGGTTGAAAAACATCACTCAGATCCCAGCACAAACTGGCAGGCAGGCCCAGATAGAGAGAGTATGGGACTGTTGAGAACAGAGAGCAGAGGAAGGCAGTGCTGTGTCCAGGGATGGGCAGCCTGCATGGGAGACACCAGAAAAAGGAAAGAGCAAAGTCCTGATAAAGGGTATTCAGAAACTCTTGGAAACAAACAAACAACAAAAATGTCTAATTTAAGGATACGCGGGAAAGTCCTGGTGATGTAGTCACTGGTCAGTTAAGTCCTTATAAAAAACCTTAAAACATGTGAACTGGTCCAGCCACTATGGAAGGCTGTATGGCGATTCCTCAAATTGCTAAACATGGAGCTCCCATACGACCCAGCAATCCCACTTTTGGGAATTTACCCAAAGGACACAAAAACACTAATCCGAAAGGATACATGCACCCGTATGTTCATTGCGGCACTGTTCACAATAGCAAAGGTATGGAAGCAACCCAGATGTCCAAAAATAGATGATTGGATCCAGA
>PVIJ01013588.1:0-44513 GCA_004024925.1 Scalopus aquaticus | reverse complement strand
AGATTTTTGCACACAATACATCTGATAAAGGACTGATAACAAAAATTTACAAGGAACTCACACAACTCAACAAAAACAAAGCCAACAACCCAGTCAAAAAATGGGCAGAAGAGCTCAAAAGGCACTTCTCCAAAGAAGAAAAGCAAATGGCCAACAGATACATGAAAAAATGCTCAACATCACTTATAATCAAGGAAATATAAATCAAAACCACTATGAGATACCACCTCACACCTGAGAGGATGGCACACATTAAAAATACAGGCAACAACAAATGCTGGAAAGAATGTGGGGAAAAAGGAACTCTTCTTCACTGCTGGTGGGAATGTGACAGTTCACCGAACTGTAGTTGGAATGGTCCAACCACTATGGAAAGCTGTATGGCGATTCCTCAAATTGCTAAACATGGAGCTCCCATACGACCCAGCAATACCACTTTTGGGAATTTACCCAAAGGACACAAAAACACTAATCCGAAAGGATAGATGCACCCGTATGTTCATTGCAGCACTATTCACAATAGCAAAGGTATGGAAGCAACCCAGACGTCCAAAAATAGATGATTGGATCCAGAAGATGTGGTACATATACACAATGGAGTACTATTCAGCATGGAAAGAAGATAAACACATGCAATTTGCAGCGACATGGATGGAATTAGAGGGAATCATACTCAGTGAAATAAGTCAGAAAGAAAAAGAAAAATATCGAATGGTTTCACTTATAACAGGACTATAGGGTGGGAGAGAGACACTCAGCGGTGGTGGGGGGAGGGTGGGGGGAGGGGAGGATAAGGGCACAAAATGGAAGAGAGGAGAATACAGGGGACCATGGAGATGGATCACGGGTGAATTGGTGGTGGGCTGCCCAAGGGGAATACAAAATGTAAAAGACATTAATAACAATAAAAAACAATTTAATAAATGAATCAAATAAAAAAAATAAATGAGTTAAGACATGTGGAGTGTTAGAACAATGCATATCACATAGAAAGAATGCAATAAGTTCTTGCTTATTGAGTGCTAGCTATTGCACATTATTTATGTCAATATAAACATATTATTATACATTTATATTGCTTATATTTAAACAGATGTCATGCATATCACTGGTCCCTGAATACTATTAAAAATTATTTAAGACTACATATTGTGAATTTATAATGGTATGATTTATGAGAGATTTTTCAGACAATCTGAGAAATGGGGTACAGTTAGTCAATCCTAGGCTTATGACTTTCTCTGTAGGTTAGACTGAGTGCCAGTGAATCAGTGGCCTTAGGAGACTGGACAGATGTTTATGATTTGACTCATGGGATTTTTAGCAGGGCAGTGTAATGGATTAGTGTGCAGGCACTTCGTGGGAATCCTGTGCTATAGAGGTATGAAGCTACCCCTGTGTTTTTCCATGCCCTCTTACAGTCAGAATTCTGTATGTGATGTAGGTTTGATTCTCAGCAGACTTGAAGGGTAGACATGAGGCAGAAGTTATCCTTTGCTTTATCCGTAATTTCTGCAATAGGGAGTCAGAGTCACTGCATTTTCTGCAGCACCCTATTCATAGTATTGGGAGACAAATATTGACTTTTGCCAAGGTACGTTGAGCAGGTTATACTTGACTCTGCCGCCATCACTGCTTGTAGTGACTTCTTGAATCTTGGATCACAACTGAAACTTTTTTTTTTAAAGATTTATTTATTTATACATACAAGCTGGGGTACAGGCCAGAGGCATGGGGTGGCGAAAGGGTTCACCAGAGTGGGGAGCAGAACAGGCAGATCAGAAATACACTGCTGAGGGGAGCAGCATGCGAGGCAGGAGAGGTCTGCCGTACCATGTGGGATTCTCCCGGACGGGTGTTGAACTCACATCGTGTGCTGCTGACAGCTCCAGGGAGGCCCACAACTGCAACTTTTTATAGTTTACAATCAAGTTTCCTAACCATTATCCTAAATGGGTACATTAATACTAATGTAGTACTAATGTAGTACTAATTAGTACTAATGTACCCATAGGCCAAAGAAAATATTTGATCTTGTCTTTGATGAGAAGTGATCAGGAATTTGATAGAACTGTGAGGAGGAGTGGTGTGAAATGGAGCTGGATATATCATCAAAGAACTAGGGATTGAACAAGTGGTGGAGAAATTGTGACCTGGCTGCAGTAGGGAGAAGCAGGAGGGCGACCACCCTCTATCCTAAGGTGTGCAGAGGTGATGAAATGACCATGCTCTTCTTGAGAGGTTCACAGGCTCAAGGGCAGTAGTGATTTGGAGAGGAGAAGTGGATATCAGTGAAGGCAAAACAGTAGTTACATTTATTCACAGACATCATTTTATTTTTTTGAATTAGAACTTTTTCTTTCAATTACATCACTGTTTGGTTGCAACTGATATATTATATCCTATACATTTTGATATGTTGATCTTAAATTCAGTCTACTTGGTTGAATTTTTCTGTATAAATATTGTTATAATAATATGAATGTTATTTTGTATTCTATACAAAAATGTAAAATATTTTATAAGATATAAAAATATAAAATATTTCATAAAATATAAAATTATATTTATTTAATTTTTAATTAATAAAACTGGATTTTTATAAATTAATATGTCAATTGTATTTCCCAGAACAACCACTTAGAAATAATGGAAGTATATATAAGACAAATGACTGTGGAATTTACGTGCTGAAATAGAAAATTATTGTTAAATATTAAAAAGATAGCAAGGACAGGTAGAGAAACAAAAACCATGAAAGACAAATAGACAATAATAGGAAAGTAGCAGATACATATCTTGCCTCATCATAATTGCATTACATGTAAAAGGATTAAATACTCAAAATAAAAGTCATAGGGAATAAAAAGCATGATTGATCTATATGCTGCAACATGGAAACATTTTAGATACTATAGATTGTAAACAAAAGTGTGGAAAAATATGAGCTATTCAAACAATATGAAAAAGAGCAGGAGTGACAATGCTAATACTAGACAAAATAGACTTTGAGATAAAAAATGTTAGAGACAAAAAGTGTTTTTTATAAAAACAATATGAACTACTCGTCAAACAGACATAGCAACTATAAAGATGTGAACATATAAAAAGAGCTTCCAGACATATGAGCAAAAAATGATGGAACAGAAGGTAAAGTAGACTTCAGTAAGCCAATAGTAGTAATTGGTAGAAAATACAGAGAAGATCATTAAGGTAATGGAAGAGAATAGAGCAGAAAATCATTAATATCTAACAGACCCTGTTGAACATGCCACTCTCTGTCTATTGGCTCCTCACTATCAGTTTTCACATTCTTCTCAAGTGTACATGGAATATTCCCCCCAGAAAACAATATGTTAGGTCATAAAACAAGCTTCAGAAACCTTGAAAGTGGGAAGCTGGTTCAAAATGGCAAGAACTCACTTCTTCCTATAGAAACAACAAATTTAAGGCTAAATATGGAGAAATTTATTCTGAGATAACTGAAATATTGCTGAATAGCCCCTCTACATAGAAGGACAAGGGTAGGCGAGCAGAATGCAGTCTCACCATGAACCCTTCCCTCAGTAGTCGGACCCCCAATCAAGAAGAATATCATGGAGAGCCTTTTCTTGAGGAGCAAGGGGTTTGTGCACCACTTGAGTTACCCCAACACTTAGGATCTGAATGAGAAGACATGCTCCCCAAAAGTCTGACTTTGGGAAAAATAGAATGTGCAATGAGGAGAACCATAAGGTTTAAGGAATAAAGATTCCTCTCTTAGGGGCTTGAGGACACACTCATTCACACTAGAAGCAGCAGCTTAGAAAGGACTCAGGGCCACAGGTAAAGGAGAGACATTTGCTAATCTTAAACAGTTACTGGAGGGGGGGAATTTCTGTGGGATTGAGGAGCAGGCAGGCACCATTTATGAGATCTCCCCATATCCTGTTTTTCTCTTCCAAGCAGGGTGTCAGGGGACACACACCGTTCAGACTGCGCCCTACCCTCCTTCGCCTGAGCATGGGCCCCTCCTCCAGGCTGCAGTTTCCTCCCACATCAGGGAACAGACCAGCTCCTGTCACGCCTAGTTCCCCCTATACCGTTTGACAAATTCACGATTGTGGGTGAAGCAGGCTTCAAGGAAGTTCCCTTCTCGGAGAACGGGTGTGCCGTCTCTACTCTTGTTAATCTAAAACTACAAAGATATATTTGATTGACACCGGTCACTGAGGATCCTGTTACATAGTTGGACTAAAAACATTGGGAACTGTAGGCCTGCATTATTTGCTAGCTTGCTATGTGTTTTTTGATGTAAATGAGCCTTTGATGTTTCTCTGATGCCCAATAGTCACATCAGACTTAGATTTGTAGAAGGACAGGTCTTCGGTCACCTTTATAGTTAATCATAGACAAAAGTTCTTATTAATCGTTATAATAATCTCTTGTATTCTTACTAAAACCTTAGTTACATAGCTTCAAAAGCACATATCCATCTTCTGAAAAATAGTTAAAAATAATCAACCTGTTTCCAGTAAAAGAGACATCTCTTTACTTGCACCTGCACAACTCCTTTGTGCCTCACACTACCAAGATAAGTATTGGGCTGTTTCAGCTAATAATAGCAATGTCCTTGACAGGCCACAGACCACCATACAAAACATAATGAATTGCTTCTTTCCCATACCCACTTTTTGCGTTTCCTGGCAACCAAATACCAGCCATGACCTCTAGACCACAATAAACAGTATATTCAAAAGAAAAGTTACTCTTTATCTAAACTTTACGCACTAACAAAGTATATATTTTTGTCTCAAACATGTCTTGTTTCTGTAAACTATGTAACCTTCATTATTTGTTAAAATTATGCTTACTTGCCAACTTTTTCAATATAAAACCCCACTACCTGAGCAATAAAGCGGAGAAAAGCCTAATCACACTTTCTGGTGTGTGCTGTCTCTCACTCCCCTTCCCCTTCCCTCCTGTCGGCTGAAGCTTTCTCCACCACCCTCCAACAGACAATAACTTTGCCTGAGCTGGCCTCGAGCAAGCTCCCTCCCTGGGGCTGTCACAGCCCTTATGTGAGTGTCTCAGAATATACATACACCCCTCTTTTCCTCCTGGGCAAGTCCACGTCTGGGCTGATGTGAGGGCTTGGGGTCCCTTGCCCTGCACCTCAAATGTGACCTTGGGCAAGTTATTTCATCTTTGGGCTTTCAGGATGCTCGCTCATAAGATGCATATAGTGCTGAGTTTATATGCTGTTTGGAAGACTTTACATATAAATATGTAAAATATAAATATAAATATATAAATATGTAAATATGTAAATATATATGTGTATACATACACACACATTAAGTGAACTGAAAAAAATATATAATGTCCTGGCATTGAGTAGATTTTATTGTATTAAATGTGTCCTTGTAACCCAGTTGTCCAATAGGGAGTCCTGTCCTTTGGAATTCAAGTAAATAGCTGTGACCTCCCACCTAGCCCCAGATGACGCCTCCACAACCTCTGTGAACTCCCAGGAGTGTGCATGTTCCTGTCCTCTCTCAGGTCTCTGTCCTAACACCCCATCTCACTGAGCCCCACATTTCTCTCCATCTGCAGTTCCAGACACACACTCTGTGCTGCTGTAGGCTCAGGGGGGCCTTCCCTCACCCCAACACCCTTGACTCTAGGGAGTGTGTGTAGTGAACTCTCACAAGGCTCTGTGGGGTGTGTGTGTGCGTGTATGTGTGAGTATGTGAGTGTGTGTGTGTGAGCGCGAGTGTGTGTGTACTCACGTGTGCTGTGCCTCAGCACCACTGACAGGGATGTTGAAATGACGTTGGATGTCTGTGCTGTAAACAGTCTCTGCTGATCTGCCAGCACGTGAGTGTCTGTCACCTGCCCCCCCCAACACGCCAGAGTCCCTGACCTGCAGCCCCACTGTGTGTCCCTCTCTCTAGTGCCCCTTCCCATCCCCTTCAGCACATGGGTTCCCAACTCAACAGTGTCCCTCCGGTGCTCACTGGGGTGTGAAGACACAGAAGGGGACACACGACACTTGCTCCCATCACAGGAGTGACCTGACTCTGTGAGACTTTGTGACCTCAGGGTTCCTGGACGCCCAGTGAGGGACTGTCCCGTTGCTGGGTGGGGTTGGGAGAATAACACCACTGTGGAATATTCTTTTATCTAGGATATTGCATGACTCTGGGGCAGAAAAAACTGGACCCCGGTGACTTGTTTGAGCCACAGGGAGGGTGTGATGGGTGTGGGGTTCTCCAGCGTTTGCTGTTAGGAGCACACACGGTCCCGGTCCCGAGACTTGCTGTGTGACCTTTCGCAGGTCTCACAGCTCCTCTGGGCCTCGGGTTCTCATCCATAAGTGGGTTTACTGCGCTGTCCCTGATCCCCTTGAGTGCAGGGTGTGGGGCCCGTCCTGCGGACCCAGCCTGGTGATGCTCTCCCGGGCAGCTGAGGGGGACCCCAGGGGACAGAGACAGAGGTGCTGTTGGGGGGTTAGGGAGGGGGTGGGAGCTGAGAGTCCTCAGATGTCATGGGGTGTCCACTGGGGAGAGTGCCAGGCCCTGGCCCTCAGCAGGTAGTGGTGTCTGAGCAGCTGGGCCTGGGCAGGAGGCTGTGCAGGTCCCTGTCCCCTCCCCTCTGTGGGAGCAGGAGCAGGGCTGGCAGAGGCTCAAGGGGGAAGTGCTGGGTGTGCTGCAGCCGCTGGGGTGGGGGATGGTTGGCTTTGCCTTGTGTGTCAGGAGAACCAGCCCTCAGGGCAGCTGAGGAGCCACATAGGTACAAGCAATAGGTCAGTGGCAATTTGCAGTGGGGGTACAAAGCAAAGCTTTGTTACTTTGCTCAACAGCTGCTTAATGAGTTTACTGACGGTTGAAGTTTATGGAAAATCAAGAAGGATATGACTCATTAAATAGTATGGAACTGAGGACAGACACCAGGAGGGTCAAAGCCCGGACTTTCTGTGAGCATGACTCTGTGCCTGAGGTGGCATTGCTCCAGGAAAGCAGGTAAGGGTCTGGAGAACGTATTAGGGAAAGGGCGGGGGCAGGGAGGTGCTCCAAGCTTCTCACAGAGGGAGCCTCTCCCATATGGTGCCAAGCATACCACACAGGGGTTTGTTTATACATTCATCCTACAGTCATTGATTGGGGTTTTGCTTTAGGTGCTGGGATAAAAAGATCTGAATGGCCGATTCTACAAGAGGAGCTGTCATCCCAGAGCTAACATTTTAGCCCCGCCCTTGGGGTGGGGAAGAAACTAAGGAGGCTCATCTGAGTGAAGATTTTCCTCTGCTTTTTTCTCTGCCTTCTAGATGTTTCCTCCGCAGTTGAACAGATTGACAGTCAGCCTGGGATGGGGCTCTGCCCAGAAGACCCCCCACCTCTGCTGGGTCTCCTGGATCCTGGTACTCACCAGCCTCCTCCTCAGTGAGTGGCCCCGATTTCTGGGGGGACAGCAGTTGGGTGGAGCAGGGAGGCAGCTGTTCTTGCCCTGCTTGATGTCTTTGGTGATCCAAAGGACCAAACAACTGCAATGCAGTACATTTGCTTTAAATCCCAGGGTGAAAGGGAAGGACCAGATGGCATTTTGGTTGTGGGCAGGCTGGGCCCTGGGCTGGGACAGCCTGGGCTGTGTTCAGGGAACAGTTATCAGGAGGTGAGGTGCTTCTGCTGAGATGCCAGCGGAGCAGGGAGCCGAGCTGCCTGGGGAGGGGGAGGGAAGCAAAGAAGATTGCTCCTGGGGTGGGGGCTGGAAAAGGGCCCTAGAGACTCTGCAGTTATCATGTGGATAAGGGGCCTACCTGGATCCCTGAGTCTGAGCTGAAAGGGTCTTGTACTTCTGGGTTTTTAGGCTTCTCCACTAAAAGAAGAGTTATCATGTGCTCCCACCTAGGGTTGGAATCAATTCTAAGCCGTCCTTGAAATCTCAGGTTTAACTTAAAATTGCTTATGAAAAAAGTCAAGGAATCATTTGACTTCTGATAAGTGAATCTTCTAAGGGACTGCCCTTTATTAAAAAACACTGTTTTAGGGAGGCGACAGGGTTCCCTTCACTTTGGGATGATGAGGAAATCATGGAGTATCATGTTATGTGATAATATGTAAAGTTCCAGTTGTCTGGGTGAGATTTTAATTTCTATAAGGTCACATCATGGATTGTGCAAGTGCAGGGGCTGAGTACCGTGAAATTCTAATCTTGTAAAAGGTACAGCATTTTCCAAAATTAAGGTTGTCTATGTACCCACATGTTGCAACAACCTGGAGAAAATGTGGAAAGACATAGAGTGCTATCAGGGTCCAGGCTGGGTAAACTTGGGGAGGAGATAAAGAAGGGGGAAGTAGAGAGGATGGAGGTTTAGCAAAAAGGGAACTGAAATGCCTTGGTGAAAGTCGGTGTCATATTTATGACTTTACCAGAGATGATGTTTGTATATGTAATAAAATTTAAATAAATAAAAATGAGAAAATAATAAGATCTAGAGAATTATTATTTCTGGCGAATGACTTGAGAGCTTTTGTTGTTAATATGTTTTTGTTTTAACATCCCAATCACTCTGTGAACTTGCAGGGAATTATATAAAATTTAAGGGGTTAGAGCATTTGTGAACAAGATGTCTTGATTTAACAATGAGATTTGTAAGATATCAGAGCCCTTTTAACTAATAATATTGAACGAGACTAAAAGGTAGACTTTTTCTTCTTCAATTTTTTTTAGCAAGGGAAATACATTGAATTGAATACAATTTTCTCAGGAAACTTTGGCTTTGGAAGATTATGAGAGGAGATGAGAGAGAGCACGAGAGAGAGCCATGTGGGTGCAGGGTACAGAGGCAAGCAGGGAAAAGGAGGGAGGGAGACGGAGACAAATGGGAAATATATTATGGTGATTTTTTAGCATTACATTCTTGTTATTAAAATGAACTTTTATTCTGTCTCATTTATCTATGCACCGAACTTGTCATTTTCTCCTTGAGGATTCCCATCTTCTGGAGGTCACAGCCCTGCTGCTCCTTCTCTCTGTCTTCTCCCATTTCCTCACAGCTGGTTCTCCCCATCCAGTTCTGGGGATCCTCCCTGCACCCTGAGGCTGAGCCCCTCTTTCCCTGGTCCCTGTTATAGGAAGGGGCTGTCTGGGGGGGGCTGCTCTTTCCCCTCAGCTGTCAGAGTCTCTGATCTGCCACCCCACTGAGCAGGGCTCCCCTTTCCCAGGAGAGGGGACTTGGAGGGTGAGACCCCAGGGTTTGCTGAGCTCCTGGAGATCAGACACAGAGCTGGAGGGAGCAGACTTTGGGGACAGGGAAAGGGGCGAGCTGAGGAGTGGCCCCTGCAGGGGAGAGGCCTGGGCTGAGAGAGGAAGCTGGGCTCCCGGCTGCTCTGCCCTGTGCACCCAGGACAGGCTCACCCCTGGGGCCTCCTCCTCTGTGAAGGGCGGGGCTGGTGGGTCCCCTGGGTTCTTCCAGCTGTTACATTGTAGGGTTCTGTGCCCCCACCAGACAGGACCCTCCTGGGGTCCTTCATGTCTCTGCTCTGTCTCTTTATCCTGCCTGTCCTATTCCCTGTCCTGACTGGGATGGACACGGGAGAGCCTGTGTGGGAGACCTGCCAAGGGCAGACCCCGGCAACCCCTGGGGTCACCTCCTCAGCTCTCCTCTTCAATCCCCCACTGTGGGGTCCAGCCTGGCCTCTGTTTTCTTTTTTTTTTTTAATTGTTGTTTAAACCACACAGTTTTTTTTTTTTAAAGATTTATTTATTTATGCATACAAGCTGGGGTACAGACCAGAGGTGTGGGGCAGCGAGAGGGTTCACCAGAGACAGAGGGGAGCAGAACAGGCAGATCGATGGACATACACTGCTGAGGGGAGCAGCAGGAGAGGTCTGCAGCACCATGTGGGATTCCCCCCTGCTGGGCGTTGATCTCACGTTGGCGCTGCCGACAGCTCCACTGCGCAGTGCTTAACCGCTGCGTCACCAGGGACGCCCCTGGCCTCTGTTTTCTTGTCTATGCTCAAGCATCTCTCAGGGCCCAGTGTCCTGAGACCCCTGCTGAGGGACACTGTCTCCCTACCCCGATGGGGGGCTTGGTCTGCAAACCACAGGGCAGCAACTCAGCTGTGACAGGCAGATGCCCCAAGACCAAAGCTCTTCAGTTCCTGTCTGTTAAGCAGAATTTTCCCTTATTTCTCTTCGTTCCCCTGGTGCTTTCCAGTGTTCGGGGCGGGGAGTGGAGATAAGACACAGAATTACTGGTGACAGTCCCTAGGTGTCTCCACATTGGACAGAAGTGCTGTTTGCGAGTAAGTCTACAGAACTCCCCAGCACGTGGCCCAAAAAGCTGTTTCTTTGATGAAATAGTTTGTATTATTTGCTGCATCTAAAACTCAATATTTCAATATTAGATAACACCGACTCTGATAAGGACTTTAGGTTTTAAAGACTTAATTTTGCCCACTTGTTGGTGAGGAAAGCAGTTAGGTGCTGAAGTCTATTCAGAGGAAGAGTCACACGCACCCATGGGCCCCAGGGAACGCTGCTGTAAATTGACCCAGGTGTGTCCTGTGCTGACCCGGATTCACAGTGCTTGTGGGAACAGCATGGAAGTCTGGTGGGGACATGGCAGCAGCAGTGCTTATGTAGGGAGGAGGTGCCCTCAGACCTTAGACTTGTGGCAACCCCCTAATCCATTTAAGTTTTTGAACATACAATAATTTCATAATTACAGAACACCTCATTAAAGGAAGAGAAAAATGAACACACCATATACAATCAATAATATATATATATATATTTTTCCAGCCCAGTTTGTGATAACCTGTAGCCTGCCTTCCCCCCATATCACCACTCTCCCAGCAACACAGCTGTGTTCTGTGCTCAGTGACCTGGGGTGACAGTGCAGTGGAAGCCAGCTGTCTCCACACAGCCATGCATGTCCTTTCCTCTGCAGGACTGGTAAACAGGAAGCCCTGGTTGAACTTTGACTCCTAAAGACACCTATGGGATTGGGGTGTCTGTTTCCTGGGGCCCATCCCTGTACCCAGGAGGAGACCCCTGAGAGGGTAGCTGGTGAGAAAAAAGGGCTTACGCCTGGACCTGACAATTCTGGTTCTGATTCAGGAATGCCGGGTGAGCTCATCATAGTGAGAGCAGCTCCCATGTCTGTGATAGTTGTGGAACACCGAGCAGGAGCTTTTATATTTTATTCTTTTATTATTTTTTTAAAGACTTATTTATTTATGCATACAAGCTGGGGTGTAGGCCAGAGGTGTGGTGTGGTGGGAGAATTCACCAGAGACATAGTGGGGAGAAGAACAGGCAGATTTGACTGAAGTACACTGCTGAGGGGAGCAGTGGGTGAGGCAGGAAAGGTCTGCTGTGCCATGTGGGACACTCCCTGGCCAGAGATTGAACTTGTGCTGCAGTGGCTCTGGATAGCTTCATAGTGCTGCGCTTAACCCGTTGCGCCACCAGGGAGGCTCCAGCTTTTATATTTTAAATCTCCATGCTAATCCTATGAGGTCAGCAGTGATATTATTTCAATTTTGCAGGTGAGACAGCTGAAGGCATCAGGTTAAATAACTGCTCATGTTCACAGAGCCTGAAAATGGAAACCTGGATTCACTGACTCTAACGTCAAGCTTTTGACCTCCTGATGCACTCAGTCGCCTAGTGTGACACCTCAGTGAATTGCCTGTGGATCAGAAATTTAAGCACAAACATTGAAAGTATAAGTGTTAAGAATAAACAAGAGCGACTAAAGAACATGCTTTGAAGTGGGACTGGAAGACCCCAGGAAGCTGTGGGCTCCAGGAGATGCGGCTACAAGATGTGGCACCCTCACATCATGTGGCAGGATCCTCTCCTTCTCATAGACATGTTGTGTGGGAAACCTGAAGGGCCTGATCATATTGTTCGTTTTGTGCATACCAGCCTCACCCATCCTGACTCCTGCATAGCCTAAAGGAGTCAGAAGGAGAGCAACCTTTGTTGTATGAGTCCCTACTGTGTGAGTGGTCACCCTAAAATCTAGTGCCTTAAAGAACTCCATGTCATACACTCCCTGTAGTCAGTATATGTCTGGTTTAGGTCAGGAGGCACTTCTGTCTGGTTTAGGCCTCTAAAGGCCAGTTGGCCTCAGGGTCTGTTGGGAAGGACCTCCCTCTGAGTTCACTGCTGCGCTTATTGACAGGATGCAGTTCCTGTGCCTGTTTGACTCGGGGTCCCAGTACCTCGCTGGTTGTTGACTGTAGGCTGCCCCCAGTTGCTTTTTATGTGGACATCTGCACAGGGCAGCTGATTACATGGCTGGCCATTTCACCAGAGTGAGGAGAGTCTATAGGAGAGAGTGTGAGGAAGACTGATTTACAGTCTTCTTAATCTAAAATTGCTAAGGGACTTCCCCTCACCTTACTGTATTCTATTCCTTAGAAGGAGTCACTAGGTACACCCCCACTCCAGGGGAGGAGGGACATAAGAGTAGAACAGAAGCACAGGTACCTTAGTGGACACTTAGAAGCTTCTCCTACAGTTATGCACTCGGTATTAACCTGACTATGTGGTTGGGCTCCTGTCCAATTTATACCATCATGATGAGGCAGGTGAGGGAACTAAAGTTTATGTAACATGTGCAGGTTATACTCCACAAGGCGCCTTCTAATAATCAACAGAGAATATTGTATGGATTTTACTAAAAATATGGGTGGTGTGGTTCTCAGTTATTGAAATGAAAATAATACTCAGGATTCCTTTCTCCACTGCCCTAGGCACCTGCAGCCCTGGGGCCCAGAGTTCTGCGCTGAAAGATCCTGGAGCCGGCCCTCCTGTGAAGGGCATCCGAGGAGGTGCTGCCTTGTTTCACCTGAGCACGGTGGTCCAAGCAGCTGAGCTGGAGGAGATCGAGTGGGGCGTCGGGCCTGAGTCACACTTCAACATCATGCTGCGAGTCTGTCGTGGGAGAGAAGATGCTCCAAACTGGGTCAGCCTCCGGGACAAGTATGAGCACAGGGTCCACGTGCCCAACATGACGTCCCTGAGGATCGAGAACCTGACCCCTGAGGACAGCGGGCGGTACCGGGCTCAAGCTCAGTTAACAGGAGGCAGAGGAAGTAACCAGGCTTTCCAGCTCACTGTCTATGGTGTGTGACCCTGTCCCCATACTGGACTGACCTCCTCCTGTCCCCAGGAGTGCCACGTGGGCCCCACTCTCAGGACCCTTTCTAAACACCAGGCTTCAGGCTCGGTTTTCTCCTTTGGAATCAGGGTTTGTCACCAGAAATGGAGAGAAGAGATGAAAGTCATCTCAGTGTTTTAGAAGAGGAAAAGGAAATTTGGGAAAGTAGATTTTTTTTGTAATTACATTTGTTGGTTTTTATAGGATGAAATTTACTTTGAGTGTTAGTTTTCTTTTACTTTTGTAACAGAAGACTATAAATTTAGTTAACACCACCTATTTATTGTCTTTCTGGAGGTCACACGCCAGACCAGAGTCTCAGTGAGAGTCAAGGTGTTGGCAGGACTGCCTTCCTCTCTGGGGGCTCCGGGGGAGATTCCATTTTCTTCCTTCCCCATGTTGTAATGGTGCCTGCGTCTCCTCTGCTCCATCTTCATGCCGGCAACAGTGGAGTTCTCACACTATATGCTTCTGACCTCATGTTCTTGCATTTTCCTCCAATTTTAAGGATCCTTGTCTTACAATGTAATTACACTGGTCTTGAAGGTAATTGGGAATAATCTCTATATTTTCTTACTCATACTAAAAATGTTTTTATTGAAGTGATATGGATAATAACCTTATATAGGTTTGAGGTGTTCATCATTATAAATCAACATCTGTATATACGATATTATGTTCACCACTAAAAGTCTAATTCTATCCTTCATCATACAGCTGATTTACTCATTTTCTTTTCCCCTTCCTTTATCTTCCTTTATGGTAACCATTAATATACTCTTATAGTTTAAAAATTTATTTTCATTTTATTTAGTTCATTCATTTGTCTTATTTGTTTATGAACTACATATGCATGAAATAATTTGGTGTTTCTCTTTCTCCATGGGGCTTATTTCTTTAATCATAATATTCTCTAGTTGCATCCATGTTGTTGCTTATGGCAAGACTTCATCTTTCTATATAGCTGAGTAGTATTCCACTCTGAATACATCACCACATCTTTTACCAATCATTTGTTGACTTAGGTTGATTCCAACTCTTGGCTACTCCTTTCATAATGGTTGCACCAATTTATATTCCAGTCAAATTAGTCCTTTTCCTGTTGACTTTTGGTTCATCTTTTCCTATGTTTTTAAACTTATATTTTTTATTTGTGACTTTTCATGATTCCTGAGGTAGGTCTGTGTTAATATAAACTTCCTCTTAGTGCCACTTTTTCTGAATCCTGTAGGTACTGATAAGTGGTGTCTTCATTTTCACTTGTCTCCAGGTATTTTTTTATTTCTCCTTTTATTTCATTGTTTACCTAGTAGATGTTCAATTAGCATGTTGATTATTCTCTGCATATTTGTTGGTTCCTTGCTTCTTTTTTTTTTTTTTTTTGATTTCTAGTTTCATGTATTGCGAGCCAAAAGATGCTCAATATGATCTCAGTGTTTGTAAATTTATTGAGACTTGTTTGTCCCAACATATAATCTATCCTTGAGAATGTGCCAGTGCACTTGAGAAGATATGCATATTTTGATGTGTTTGGATAGAATGTTCTGTAAATATTGATTGAGTCCATATCATCTGTTATTTAAGCTCAGTATTTCCTCGTTAATTATTTGTCTGATGATCTGTTCACTGCTATAAATTGAGTATTAAAGTTCCCTACCACTATTTTGTAATCATCTGTGTCTCCCTTGAAGTCTTTTAATATTTGCTTTATGTATTTTATTGGATGCCTATACACACACCCCCACACAAATACACAAACACACATATATGTGTATATATGCTTTATATATAAATTAGTGTTGTATCTTCTTGATCCATTGATTTATCATTATATAATATCCATTTTTTTTGGTCTCATGTTACCATTTCTGACTAGATGTCTATTTTATTGGAAATAAGCATAGTGCTTATTTAAAAATTTTCCTTTGCCTTAGAATACATTTTCTGACCCCTTCACTTTTAGTCTGTGTTTGTCTCTATACATTAAGTGAGACTTTTTTAGGCAATGTGTAATTGAGTTTTGCTCTTTTAATCTGTGTCTTTTAACCGTTGACTTCGGCCTATTTATGTTAAGGGTGTTTATTGATATAGGGTGGTGTGCTATGGCAGTTTTGTTAATTTTTTTTATTTGCTATTTATTACTTTAATTTTTTTGGTGCTTTGTGTTTTTCACTTTATGCAAAAGAGCTCCTTTCATCATTTCTTATAAGAGAGGTCTCATGGAAGTGAATTCCTTCAACTGTTTGTCTCAAAAGTCTTTATTTCCGTTTCATATTTGAAAGGGCATTTCAGAGGATCCAGTATTCTTCTGGTGGTTGTTATCTTTGAATATTTTGAATATGTTATTTCACTCTCTCCTTGTATATAGTATTTCTGATGAGAAATTTGATGATAGATGGATGGAAGTACATTCATATGTTATCTGCTTTTTGTCCTTATCTGTCTTTAATATTCTTTCTTTTTCTTATATTTTTGATAGTCTTACTCTTATGTGTTTAGGTGTAGGTCTCTTTGCATTTAGATAATCAGGTGTTCTGTGAATGTTATGACCTTGTCTATTCAGTTCCTTCTCATCATTTCTTTGAATGAACTCTCTGATCCCTTCTCCCTTCTTGACCTTCTAGGATACCTAGTGTCTTAGGTTGCCTTTCCTAATGTAGTCAGACAGCTTCATTGAATTTCTTCACCTAAAAATTATCTCATTTCTCTGTCCTCTTTCACCTGAATAATTTCTAATTTGCTAAACTGAACTTGCTGATTCATTCCTCCCTTAGGTCTATTCTATTACCATAGCTTTCCATAGTACTCTTGATATTGTTTATTAAATTCTTCACATTCTGAATCACTCTTAGTTTCTTATTTATAGCTTCAATATCTTCCAGCTATTTGTTGTTTTATTCCTGTGCTCATGAAATTGTCTTCTAGTATCTCCTTGAGTTTCTTCATATAGATGTTTGAATTTTCTTTGTGTTAGCCATAATTTCTATGTCTTTAGGTTTGGTTTCTGTACTTGTGATGTCACATCACTTTGACATCTCAAGTTTCCTGATAATATGTTATTCTCTCTGCCCATTTGGTTTGTCTACTATCTTTGAAATAATTTCTTCCATTTTCTTTAATGTAAATTCTAGATCAACAACTTAGAACTGAGCTGCTTTTCTTTTTCATTTCCTGCAGGTGGTGTTTTGGTTTTACTGTCATAGTGATTTTTACTACTACCTGCTGAATGTGCCAAAGCCAAATGAGGATGGTGGGTGGGCTGTGGCTTGTCAGCAAATTGGGAGAGGATCATAGAGGGGACAGCTGCTGCTGTGGACGTGGTGGGTGGGGATCTAGTTTGCTTGTGTGGCCCCCAATATTTTTATCTCCTTGCTTTGTGGTCCCATTCTGAGACTTGATTTTCTATTAGTTGTTGACACTTCACAGCACCATTGCAGATCTTGAGGGTGTAGGACAGTGAGTGTAAAGACCCTTCTCTGTTCACCTCCTTGCTGGATCCTGGCCCATGTGGAGATCCTCAGTTTTGCTTTGAGCTTGACCTGGGACAAGAGCCAGTGCTTCCATGCCATCTCTACTCTCTCCTCCCCAGGGCCTTTGGGCCCTGCCATCACAGTCACCAGCCAGACCACTGTCCCCACACTTTCCTCACCACCACCTCCCATCACTCGAGACTCCCCGGTGTCCTTTCCCTGCAGCCTGCATTGCTCTCTGGAGTGCTCAGCCTCACCTTCATGCTATAGGAGTTTCTTGGTGGTGTCTTGCTCCTGAATAGTGGTTAGCTCTTCCCCTCGTATGGTTGAGCAAAACATAAGATGCCATATGTTACTATTTTGGTATTGTCATTCTTTGCCACCATCTCTTTTAGGATGTGCCATTTAGCAACCTTGTTTTAAATGCTAACTTAATTTCCTTGCTTTATAGTCTAAGATTTCTATTGGGGGCCATGGTCTCTCTAGCAAATTTTGGAAATCCACATGCAGTTCATGATCTATGACCTCTCTTCTCTGATTTAGCTGGACAGCTGCAGTCATGGAATCTCCAAATCCAGGTCTAAAAACCTCTATAGATGTTGGAGAAGAATTAGATTTGAGATATTTTAAGAATTGTATTTAGCCAACACTTTCTTCCCTTAACATTCCTCTTTGCACAGAGAAACACCTTACTACAGAGAGAAGAGATTTATACCTTTAGATCCCCAACTGTTTTTTATGACCACATTATCAATCTGTCACTTCCATTCCTGTGTGCCCCTCATGTTCATGATCGGTGTGTTTTCTAACCACAATCAGAGCTGTCATTTCTCGGTGCTACGACTGCATGCCCCAGAAATATCTCTGCTTTGGGATTCATGGGACCTTTTCTCTTGTCACCAAGAGCTACCAGATGTCTGTTCGACCATGGACTGTTTAGGCTTTGTCTGAGCAGGAAAATCAAGGGTGCCAGAGAAGAACCTATCTTTCTGGCTCTAGTTAGGGCCATAAGCTTTATTTTCCTGTGGCGCTTTATTTTCTTGAAGTCTTCTTATGAAGACTTTTATGTTTGCTCCATCTGCTAAAATGACATAGGGCTTACCTTAATTAATCCTTTACTTATGGCCACTTGCTATATATTTAGCTTTAAGTAAATTATATTTAATCTGAAAAATACTCTCACATTCAATAGAGGGAGAACGCCGAGGTTTGAATGAGATGATGGATGAGAATGTGGCCTGCAGTGTTCTCCACTCACCTGAGGCTCCATTCCTCTGTCCCTCCCTCCCCAGAGCCTGTGCCCCCTCCCCAGATCCTGATCCAGTCACTGTCCATCACACCAGCCTGGTGTAACGGCACCCTAGAGTGCAGGACTGCAGGGGACAGAAAGGACCTGAGTGTGACCTGGGAGAGCAAGGGCCTCCTTGGGGGTCTAGAGAGAAGGAGCCCACCGGGACCAGCCCCCAACTCCTGGACCCTGAATGTGAGCCTGCCCCTGAGCCAGCCCAATGCCAGCCTCACCTGTGTGGTCAGCAACCCGGTGGACCAGAAGACTGTCACCAAAGACCTTGGGGAAATCTGTGTTCCTGTCCCACGTGAGTGTGACCTGCCCGGGGGAGGGTGCACTCAGGGCCCATGGAGCACTGGGGTGTGTGGGGTCTTGAGCTTTTGTCCAGTCCTGTCTGTTAGCAGCACCTCCCACCAGGTCACCACTCACAGAAGTCAGCGGACGCATCCAACTTGCTTCAGTTTGTAAATGCCTTGCACACCCCTGCCCTTCTCCTTGCTCCTTGGTTTAGAGCAAAGCCTTCCAATACCTTTCCCTCCCCGTTCTTATCCATTATGACCATGGTCCCCCTTTAGAAATGATATTGGGTTGTATCGTTGGTCTATGTCATCTGTAGGTGTCTTCCCTCTAGGCACCTGTAGGACTCAGGGCTCAGATGCTACCCTGGCCCTGCTTACATACATCACAGCAAGCTGCTTTGAGTTCTGTTATTGTGAACTGTGGCCTCTCATACTATTGTTCTCCCTCCCTTGTCCTTTATATTCTGACCAACTACTACTGAAGGGCCCCTCAGGGATGCCTGCTCACTGGAATGTGATCTCTGCACCGTACATGCCTCATTATATATAAATTTCCAATGAGTCTGAGCAGGGTCCCTTCACTCTCATCCTGCACAGGGGCCCAGGGTCTGTTCCCTCTGCCTCAGACATCATTGCCTTTAAGGAGCTGACATGGTCACCGCACATGTAGGAACAACCTTAATGGACTCGTAGTGTGGAACACCTGAAGTGCAAGGTCACAGCTTGTCCTTTGAGTCCCGGTGAAATCCACATGCAGTTCATGATCTGTGACCTCTTTCCTTTGCCTTAGCTGGATAGCCGCAACCACAGAATCCCCAAATCCAGCTCTGGCAGTGAGTTCATGGCCAGTGTCTCACGAGGGAGTGGCTGACCTGGAGTCCCGTGTGCAGTCTCGCCCCTCACAGTCCTCATGAGTGTGGAGGGGCCTGCTGGGTCTGCGTCACATCCAGTCCCATTTTACTCCTTTCCCCCTTTCCCATTCAGGAGCTTCAAATAAAGTTGACACTCAGCAGGATCTATAAGATCCTCTGAAAAGAACCCCCATCTACACTGACCCTCATGGCCTGTCACCATCCTGTCCCTCTCCTTGCTGCCATGTAGTGTCACCTCTCTGGGGCTGGCGATTCGACACACTCATTCCCTGAACATGGTGCTTCTCTTTCCCAGAATGCTGCTTCTACCCTGAGTATTTTGGAAACTCCTATTTCACCTTAAGACTCAGTTTACCTATCACCTCCTCTGGGAGGCCCTCTCTGAGGACCTCTGTTCAAGATACAGACCTCTCTGCCCTGTATGCCTATGGCTGGCAGACTATGATATTTTCTCAGCCTTTCCCCTGGTGATGAACTCAAGAGTGTGCACCATGTTGTGCTCATCTCAGCGTCCCGGGCGGCAGGCAGAAGATGGGGAGATAGTGAATGAATGAAGCTGCCATGCTCTCCCGCTTCAGCTTCTGACACAGGAGCTGCAGACTTCCCCACCTGCTGTTTTGTCTGTCGTTGGCAAAGGGAATTCCAAGTTCTCTGTTTCTGATCCTTCTTTACTCTCTGAATTTCTCAAGGACAAGGCACTAATAGCCCCCTGGGAGCCATCCTTGGGTCCCTTGTGGCTGTGCTGTGTGTCTTGGCTGCTGGCCTGTATTTCTGGAAGACATGTGGGAAGAAGAAGAAGAAGGAGATGGCAATGGGAAGAGGCAAGTGATTCTCCTCTTTCAGGATAGAGACCTCCTTCCCCCACCGGCCCCTCTGCTCTCTTTCCCCTGCAATTTGTTGCTCAGGGAATGTCCTTGGAGATGTGGTGGTTGTGTGTCCGTGGCCTTGGGGAATCACAGCAGTGGTGAGGATACAGGTTTACAAGGCCCAGTTCAAGCTCCTGTCTGTGCCTGACTCAGGTGCAGAACCACAGGATGTGCACGAGGACCACAATGAAGACGTCTACTATGTGGAGCTCAGTCAGCAGGAGACTCGGGGGAGCCAATACAAGGTGAGAGGTGGGGCTGTGTCCAGCCCGGGCTCTCCCAATTCCCCTGCCAGGTCTGGGCTTGTGAAACCCTGTCATTTGTTTCTGGTCCCGAAGCCTCTCTAACTCTGTTTGGAAGCCAACAGTGTTAACTATTAAAATGTCCACAGTGCAGTGCTGGTGGCCTGGGGACTTCACAGGCAGCTCATGCCACAGTAATCCCGCGGGTCCCTCTGGGTCCTTCTGTCCCTCAGCAGCTCCGTGAACCCTCTGTCTCGCATTCCCAGGGCATCGGTGAGCACCGTCCGGAGGAAAAGGAGTCTCTCACTACTGTCTACAGTGAGGTCCACACCCTGGGCCAGGCCATGAAGATAATTTAATTGGATGAAGCAGGAGAATGAGCAAACCTGCGAACCTCTCTCTGAGCCTGACCCTTGCAGACAGCTGCCTCTTCAGCCCTGGGCCAGCGTGAACTGCCCCTGGTCTGTGCTACTCTGACCCTACCGCATGGGCCTGGTCACTCGTGGCCTGTTACTTCCTCTGCCCCTCCCCAAGCTGCCCTCGCACTCAGGATCCTCACTCAGTAGGGGGGCACTGTCCTCTCTCATTGACTCAGCTTCTGACCCTTCTTCTGAAGCTTCTCAAAGAGGACCCTCCAGGCTGCATGTGGTGACCCCCACAGCTTCTATTGTATCACTTGTGTGTGTCTTTCTGGGAACTGAGCCCAGGTGTGGGGATCTGTAAAGGTGCTGACCATGCATAAGAAGGAGTTAGGACCTGAGTTCTTGATGCCAATTTGGGGGTTCATGGGGGCAGCTTGTGTGGTAGGAATTGCTAGAGTTTTCTATTTCACTCTGTATAGGGCTCACTTGGGGGTGTGGGCAGTGTGTGTGTGTGTATGTGCGTGTGTGTGTGTATGTGTGTGTGTGTGTGTTGGGGGAGTGTCTATGACATATCACACACCTGTTCCAGAACCCTCCTTCCTGGCCACCTGTGCTAACCTGGACCTTGATCTCAGCCTCAGTCCCTGGGCCCCAATCTCACTTATAAAGTCAGAAGCAGACTTTGTACAATTTTCATGTCAGTCTATTGAACCTTCTGTTTTATATAGAATGGAGTGAGGAATCAAAATTAAGATTGTCTACTTATAAAAAACAGTCCAGATCTTCTCCATCTGCATAGGGTCATGTGTGGTTAGATGGGATGTGCAAGGTCTTCCCATCCTCCTTGGCGGGAACTTCTGGGGTGTGGGGGCGGAACGGTGAGAAGGCCTGACCCAGCCTAGCTAGCCTCCTCCACTGACCTCAGCCCCCTCCAGCCTTGCTGACCCCCAAGTCCTAGGTCAGCTTCCATTTCTCTCTCATAATCCTCTGCCTAGAATGACTGCCCCTCTCCACATTCCTCTCTCCTACACCTACCTGTTGCAGCCCTGCCATCTGGCCCAAATCCTCCTTCTAAGCCACTTGTTCCATGGAGCAGGTCTGGACCCAAAGGTTTAGAAATGGTCTTTTCCACACCTGACACTTTCACACACAGCTACGGCCCCTGCCACACTTTTCCCTGGACTGACCATGAGTCTGCCCTGCTGACTAACTAGGGGCTCCCTCAGGAGGTGAGGGCCTGTGAGAGCCAGGGTCATGGGGGGCAAGAACCTGCTCCTTTGAAGGGTCTGGGCACCCTTCCTGCCACTCATGGGGCCCAGAAAAGGGGATCAGAGCACAGAAGCTGCAGAGAGACTTGGTGGTGGGTCCACGTGTCAGCAGGGTAGACGCCCATGACAACGAGGATACCCTGCCTGGCCCAGAGGTCTGAGGCAGAGTTTCTCATCCTCTCCACCCTCACATTTCCTGCACCATGGGGTGTGGGAGCTTGCCCTCCCTGGTGTCTTGCCCTCCTGAAACCCCGCCTCCTGCCTTGGGTCACAGCTCTTGCATCAAAGGTGGTGGCTTGACTGCTTACTTAGATTCCTGGGTGTCTTGGTTAACCTTCCACCCCTCTTCCTGCCCCCTGCCACCCCAGCTCAGTTCAGCTCATCTCTGTCCTCAGAAAACAAAGCTCTGAGCTAAGGACTTGAACATTATGAAGCTAAGCTAGCAGCCTGTGGAAAGTGCTAGGGTGAGGGAGGAGAAGGGGGATCCATAATAAATCTGTTTCAGACCTTCCCCCTTTGGCTGAGCAAAAAGTTGAGAGAACAAGAAAGGACATCCTCAACGGCATCCCATGAGGCTGGTCATGGCTGGGCATCAATGCGCATCAGTCCAAGCATGGTGTAAATGTGACCACCTATTAACCCTTCCTACCCCACCCATAGCAAAGCACAAACAAGCAAATAAAACAACACCAACAACAAATAAATAAAAATGGAACTCAGCTCTCTGAGCCTGTAACAGACCAGTTTTAGCCTAGGCATTTTATAAATATTTCCTATAATCCTTACAATAATTCTCTAGGGCAGGTATTCTCATCCCCATTTTGTAGGACAAGCAACCAAGGTCCCAAACTAAACATTAAATCCAACACTGTGTGAGTCTAGTGTTCACATTGTGCTGTTCACCACATGGTCATTGAGGACTCTGGGACCCTGAAGCATCATGGGAATATCCTCCACATGTCCCCCTCCCAGCAAACCTGGTCTCTGACTCAGGTCACCCAGCTCAGGATCAGCTCATGCTGACAATGGATGGAGCAACCAGCCGGTGGTTTATTTTTTATTTATTTATTTTTACTTAAAAATTTTTTTTAATTTATATCTTTTACATTATTGTGTATCCCTTGCAGGTTTCCCACCACCAATTCACCCGTGAACCATCACCATAATCCCTTGTACTCTTTTCTCCCCCATATTGGTCTCTTTCCCCCCACCCCTTCCTGTAGAATGTCTCTTATTTGTGGTTGCCTGCTAGTTTTTGCTTTTGTTTATGTTTTGTGTGTTATTTTCTCCTTCTGATTTCTCATTTGGCTCTCTTATATTCCTCCTATAAGTGATGCCATTCGATATTTCTCTTTTTCCTTCTGGCTCATTTCGCTGAGCATGATCCCTTCTAGCTCCATCCATATTGCTGAGAAATAGTTTATCATTTTTGATTGCCGAATAGTACTCCATTATATACAAGTACCACATCTTCTCGATCCAGTAGTCAAATTTTGAGCATTTGGGTTGTTTCCATGTTTTAACTTTTGTAAATTGTGCTGCAATAAACATAGGTGTGCATGTGACCTTTTGGATTACTGTTTTTGTGTCCTTTGGGTATATTCCCAGGAGTGGAATTGATGGGTTTTATGGAATCTCCATTTTTAGTTGATTGAGAAACAGCCATACAGCTTTCCATAGAGGTTCAACAAGTTTGCATTTCTACCAACAGTGCAGGAATGTCTTTTTTCTCTATATCCTCATCAACATTTGTTGTTTTCTTTTTTTTTTAATGTGTGCCATTTTTGTTGGTATAAGGTGGTATCTCATTGTGGTTTTTATTTGCATTTCCCTGATTATGAGGGATGTTGAACATTTTTTCATATGCCTGTTTGCCATTTTCATTTCTTCTTTGAAGATGTGTCTTTTGAGTTCTTCACCCATTTTTTGACCGGATTTTTTGCTTTGCTTTTGTTGAGTCGTGTGAGTTCTTTGTAGATTTTTGTGATCAGACCCTTGTCTGTTGTATGGAGTGCAAATATTTTCTCCCAGTCAGTGGGCTATTTGTTTTCGTAAATGTCTCTTTTGCCAGCCAGTGGTTTAAAGAGGCTTTTCTCCCACCAGGACAATGGGGTCTTGGTGGGGGGAGATGTGGAGGGAGGGACCCTGCACTCTGCTGCAGATGAGACTTTCAGACAAGAGCTGCTTCTCCCTTTGCTTTCCATGCAGGGAGCGTGGAGCATGACAGCAACACCACCCTCAGCCAAGCTCCTTTTGCACTAGCCATAAGTCCATTCAATAGACTTTATGTAAGTTTCTCATTTCAATCTTCAATGATTCTGTGGGACAGGAATTGCCATTGTACAGATGGATAAATAACTAAAATCCAGAGATTTCAAGTATTTCATGCAAATTCTCCTGAGTGTAAGTGATGTATGAATTGTGTCCACAGAGGATCATAATTTCATTCAGTTTTACTCCCCTTGTCATCTGGACACCTAATCAAGCATCATCTTCCGGTGGGTTTTCATAGGGTTTCTTGCATTCCTCCCTCCTCTCATCCCCATCTCCCTCTTGTAGCTGCACTGATTTTTCATTCCCACCAGTGGTGCATGAGGATTTCTCGACAACCTCTCCAACTTTTCTTATTTTTTGATTGCAGCCATCCTAAGGTGGGCGAAGTGGCATCACATTGTGGTATTGAATTGCATTTCCCAAACATAATTATTTTGAACATCTTTTCCTTTGCTTAGTGATTATTTGTATACTTTATTTAGAAACATCTATTTCTCTCTCTGACCTCTCTCACTGTGCATCGCCCTCCATTGAATCTGTCCAGGTCACCAGGGAACTCCATGCTGTCCCATCCAGTGGACATTCTCACACTCATCTCCCTTGAGCCTCAGCACTAGCTGACCTATCTTTCCTGAAATGCTGTCTTCACCTTGCACTCACCACTCACCACTCTTGCCCTCCTACTCACTGGCAGCTTCCTAGTTACCTTCATTGGTTCCTTTCTCGATTTTCCAACCTCTAATTTATGGGATATCCAGGGCTTAGACCCAGGCCAACCAGACCACCTCCCTTCACTCCCTGCACTCATTCCCTGTCTGATATTCTGATGGGCACTAATCCCTGGAAACTGATGATGGGACCTTGTGGGGCAAAAGGGACTTAAAGCTGTGATCCCTTCACTGCACTCCACATTGTGAATAGCCTCCTGTTTACCTGACATCTCCACTTGCACATATGGAAGCATCTCCAGCTTAATGTTTAAATTCAAACTCCCTGAGCCTGCTTTCTCATCCCAAAATGCCACCTCAAGCCTTCCACTTGTCCAGACATGAAACCTTATTGTTTTCCTTGACTTCATTCTTTTTCGCATACCTCTTGTTCTCTACACATGCATTTTCAAATATATATGTGTGTATATGTATACTTATGTGTATGTGTATGTGTGTGTATACACACACACACACAACATACTTATGTAATCTGTGTGTATGTATATATACAACACTCATAGTAAAACACCTCTCACCACCTGTCAGGTCCAATGTGACTATCATTTATCACCTGCATTATTGCAGTAACCTCATCATCTCCCTACTTTTGCTCTTAATCACTTAAAGAAAATTTTTTAAATAGTGAACTTTTCAGAACCTCACTGTATCATATTACTCCTTAGCTCATATTCTCCCATGAGTCTCACTTTATCTGAAAGGCCTTGTACCATCTGCCCTTATCTCTCAAGCTCCACTCTACTTTTAATATACTTTAGAACACTAGACTTTTGGCTCTTCCTTTAACACACCATGCCTTAGGGCCTCTGTTCTGTCAAGGATTCTATTCCTTTTGGTATCTGCATAATCTCATTTCTTGCCCTCTGTTAGGTTTTATGCAAGTATTATCCTCTATATGGCCTCCCTTTTAAAGCTGCAGACTCCTCCTGATTCTCTCCTCCCTCCTCCATATTCTATTTTCCATGATACTTCAGAAGGTTGAGTCAGATCCAGAGTCAGGGTTTATTTCATCTTAAAGGCCCCAGAGTGTAAACTGCAAATTCTATTTTGCAAATACCAATATTATTGCCAGAAAATGGCAACATTGATAAGTTAGTGAACTTGTCAAATTCACATAAGTAATGAGTGGCAGAATTGATATTGAAATCTTGGAGTTAGATTCTAAAGCACCTGTCTTGGCAACTAAATACTGGTTAAATAAAGGCTACCCACATGGTGGGATACTATTTATATAATAAGGAAAATTACATCTTTATATATTTTAATGTTAAATATCCATGAAGTATTAAATGAGAATGTATATAGAGTATTATCCTGTTCATGTATGTGGGCATAAAGGAATTCTAAAAGCTCACATGTCAAGAAGTTAACAGTGGTTGTCATCTGGCGTCTCATATCATCAGATTCTCTAATACACTAAAAAGAAAAGAAGATCATCTGTTAAATTTCTGAGCAATGACATGGTCAGAGCTGTGCCTCAGCCCATACATGCCAACAAGAAATTTATTATCTTGGAATCCATTATTTTCACTTTCTATCATGTTGAACTGATGCTTTTTGAAATAACCATAAACATCTCTGAATGACTAGACAGTACAGGCAAAGTGAACATTTTGGTCTAATTGATCCAAATGGACAATCTCCATGAATTACTCATAGCCCTGGTGATTTATCAGATCAACTGGAGATATTTAAAGATGGAAGTCTGGATCCCAGCCCCGAAGTGTGCATCATCTGTATTTAAGAAAAATCCATAGATTATTCTGATGCATGATTGGAGTTGAGATGAGAACTTTTGGTTCATATGGAGCCTTCATAAAATTCTAATGGGGGCCTCCCTGGTGGTGCAGTGGTTAAGCGCTGCGCTGTGGAGCTGTCGGCAGCGGTGACGCGAGTTCGATGCCTGGCCAGGGAGAATCCCACATGGTGCGGCAGACCTCTCCTGCCTCACCCGCTGCTCCCCTCAGCAGTGTATTTCTGATCTGCCTGTTCTGCTACCCGCTCTGTCTCTGGTGAACCCTCTTGCCGCCCCACGCCTCTGGCCTGTACCCCAGCTTGCATGTATAAATAAAAAATAAATCTTTAAAAAAAAATTCTAATGGGCATGTAAATGGCAGAGAATTTGTCTTCCAAGATGGTCTTCAGTGTGTGCTCAGCACACAGTATAGGAAATGCAGGTTGAGTGAGGGAGCAGTGCGTGACCAGGCCAGGGCTGGCAGTTCTTGGCTGTGTTCACCCTGCTTCAGTCTGACCTCAGAATCTGAGTCTGAGTATGGAAACGCCATCTTGCCCATATCCTGATATTCCCTGGGAGGCAAAATCTTGCTAACAAATGTTAAAACACACTGATAAAGAAAACCAGGAAGCTTATTTATTAAATTATACCGGAAAGTATACCTGTCAATGGGGATGGATATTGCCGTTAGCCTGACGAGCGCATCCTCTGCCCACAGACAGAACACTGGGAGCTGAGGCATCGGGCTGCTCAGGCTGAGTCAGAGCGGGTGAGCAGGTACCGCTGGCGTGGACTGCAGGGGCCTGTGCTCTGAGATCTTCATCTCCATGTGGGCTTTACCTTCCAGGCATGGGGTTCTCCTCCACCTCACAGAGCACCTCACTTGCCTCTGTACTCAGCTCTCTTTGTGCTCCATTTCGTGTTAACCCTCCTTCCGAATGACATATCTTTTTTTGCTCATGTTTATTTGTGAGTCTAAGTTTTGCTCTGGTTGAAATTGGAATCTCTGTCCCTCCCATCCTCCCATGTAATTCAGGGATATGGCGTTTTTGTTAGCTTTTTTTTTTTAAATCTCCAAAACCCAAAACAGTATTTTTCTGCCCCCCAATTACTTCTCTGACTTCCTGGTTTCCAAGTTGTAGTAGAGAGCATGGAGGAGGACACCCCTCAATGCACCATACAGCACCAGCTGAATCATCAAACTGAGCTTGCAAACAGATACAAAGAGAAAAGCTGTGAACTGAGTAATCGGGCCTCATGGCTCTCAGAACTGGACCTTTGCTTAATTTATCACTTAGCCTTTCAGCAAGAACTTGTCAAATTTATAACAGCAAAACAACAATAACAACTAGAAAAAACTCTAAGGGAATGTAATACATAATTAGTGTATATTCAGTCTAAAAGCCTTCATGAAACAATAATTTCTAGAAAAATGTGAATTGCTGGAACTGATTTACATGTCTGTGTAAACCAAGAAACCAACAGAGAAAACATGTAAAATTAGGTGAGTATTTTCTCCTTAAAGGCATAAAAGCCATATCCTATGAGAGGTAGATTGCTTCAAATATTAAAAAATAACTATTTTTTGTGCTAATAAGTATGTTTTAAAGGTTGGTAGAAGGTTCTACTCCTGATGGTTCTGGGGAAACTGGGACTTTGGGCTCAGAATAACCTTGTGTCATTTCACCACAGAGCGCTTCCTAGAATAAAAGAATGTCACATTGGAATTAACCTTACCCTGGGGCCCACACCATCCTGAGCTTTGTAACAATGCCCCATGTGACCGTGCCTGTGATCTCACACCACCAGTGACAGGGACATAACCTTCTCACAGCGCCTATGCTAGGTTTGGGTGACGGACCGTAGAAAGCTCGCTCCTGACGACATGACACAAACCTCCCCACTCTCTCTCCCTTCTCTGATACTAGCTCCCCTCTTGATGTCACTGTTGCAAGTATCATTCTTTGTCCACTCAGTGGCTCGCTCGTCAGGTGGGGTTTAGGAAAGAGTAGAGATAAACACTTGTGCTGGGGTAGATGCTTTCTCTTCCTAAAAGCCAGGAACCTTCTCTCCTAGATTTTTGGGGCACCTGCCAACATTTATTGTCTTAATTCATCTCCTTTGGTGTTGTCTCAAGGGCTGGGGGTGTCAGATGTCACATTTCCTGGGGATAACAAGCACCAAACTAACCCATCTGAAAAGGAGTTTCCCCAGAGGTGGGCTTTCGCTTTGCTGGGGTCCCTCTTGATCTCCCTAAGGGATTTCGTGGCAGTTTTATGGTTTTCCTACTTGCTGACCACACAGGGGAGGCCAGAATTGGGCTGGCTCAGGGGCAGGCTCACAGCCAGGGCCCAGCAGGCTGGTCCTGGTGTCTCTCTCTCTGCTCCAACTCCCTGGAGAGGTCCTTGCTCTCCCTGGGCACAGTATGGTCCTCTGTGGCCCCCACGGCCCTGTACTAAAGGGTGACGTTGCCTGGTGTGATGGACAGTGACTCAGTTAGGACCTGGGGAAGGGACACTGTCTCTGAGGCAGGATGGAACAAAATCATTACATAGCATTTATAGAGCACATGATTCAGCCATTAGGTCATTTCACTTCGGAGTGCTCTGTTGGGAAAGCAGGACATTTCATAGCTAAAGAGTCTGAAGCTTGGAGAGGAGTAAGTCTGTCCTAACCCATGTAATGAGAAAGTGACTGAATCTCAGCTTTAGAGAAGGGAAGGCAGCCAGGCTTCCCACTTCCTCCACCACCTAGACCCCAGCCCTGAGCACACACAACCGAAGTCACATCAGCTGGCTCCACACACATTGTCAGCTCCTCCACAACCCCCATTGCACTTGGAGGGTGTAATCAAACTTCCTGAGCAAATGTCTTCCATGGAAGATATTTCCTGAGCAAATATCTTTCCCAAGAAGGTTCTGAAAACTGGTTTGAGACTCTTAATACTCTTTAATCCAAACTGAAGGTATACTAGTTTAGGATTTGAAGATAAAAAGGAAGAGAATTCCTTTGGAGAGAGGCCCCTCGTAACCTGATGAGTGCCCACCCCTACCTCGAACATGGTGAGAGAGGCTTCGGGGAAGAGACCTTTCAGAGACCTGGGTGAGTGCTCCCTGCAGTGTAGGGATGCACTAAACAGGTGTCTAAAGAGGAAGTACTGCTGCAACAGCCTTAGTAGCAGAACAGAGGCTGATATTTGGAAATCGCATCGCCATTACTTATGAAATGAGCATGTTCTTCATGAGCCCATAGGAGCTTAAAAGAATGTAGCCAAGGGCAGATTCTGGCAAAGAATCCCAAGTGACAGTGAGTGTGTGAAAATGGACCAGCTAAGGCCGGGACTAAAGAGAAGCCATAGGTGACTGTCCTGAGAGAGCATCACCTATGGCAAGGTAGGGGAGGCATCCCCAGCGGGGCAGCGGAGAGGGAGCCAAGGAGCCAGTGAGGATGCCCTGGGAGAGTAAGAATCGGTCCAGACATCATCACATAGAGAACAGGAGGAGTCAAGGAAGGCCTTTCCTTGCTTCCCACATCCATGCTCTTCCCTGCTCCTCTCTCCCTCCCTGTGCTTGTGGAGGGAGGTCTGTTTGTTGGTCTTGGAAATCTTTGGGCCTTTGCCAAAGGATTTTGTCCTTTGGGTCTCACTCTCTGTATCTCCAGCTGCTGTGGCTGTCACTGCTTGTTTTGCATCAGTGTGGGTGAAGCTGCTGGTCCCCCTAGTCCCTGCCATACCACCATCAGGAGGTCAGGCTCTCTGACTTTCCTTTTCCACCTCAGTCACCTTCTGCCTGTAGCCCCTCTTAGCTCTTTGATTCCCCTACAGGGAGTAGGAGACTCCCCTGTGAAAACTTCTGAATCTCCCTAACATGGAGCAGAGGATGAGGGGAGCTTGTAACACTTCTAGAGGACTTGTTATGTCCAAGCACACAAGTGGGTTAAAGGTTCAGGTTACTGTTTTCAGTAGAGGAAGGTGAGGAGGACAAGGAAATCTGGGTTGGGGTGAAGATTGGTGTGATGTTCTTCAAATAGGGTAGGTAGGGTAAGCTTCATGGAAAAAGTGTCATTTTCACAAAGAATGAAAGGAAATAAGAAATTCAGTCTTGCTTATATTGACCCAAAGTCCAGGTATTGGTCAAACCATGACAGCCCACTTTGCAACTCATTTTATGAAGGTTGTTTAAACTTGATGGAAAAAAATCCAATAATGCAGGAAAGTGCAAGAAAGAGAAATTTTTAACTCAATCTTACTATGAGCGTAGACATGAAATGCCTAAAGAAAATCCTAGAAGACCAAAACTAACAGTGTTTACAATTTTGAATCAAATTCACAAGACAGAAGAAATCAGGGATTCCAGACAGTGTCTTATAAACCTGGGCTTCAGTGTTTGTCACTCTGCCCTATGAAGATAAGATTTAATCTCTACCAAATAATCTGACTAGCTTTCTTATGATTTTTTAATTGATAATAGTAATTGAATTGACTTTTTTTTGTTTTCTGAAATAGATACGTGACTTTTTTTGTTAAACTAAAAGATGATCATTGTTATTTCTCTTTCTGCCCTCACATGCATGATGAGAAAGAAACTTATTACTATAACTTCTTTCTTATATAAACAAAGAGGTTGTGAATTTCACTTTATTTAAATTATCTCTAATGAATATATAAAAGGATAAGTATTCTGAAGGCATAAAGCAGTCAGAAGCTCTTTGAGACTTTCTGACAAGGACTCTTACTTCAGATGAAGATTAGAGATTCTTACAAAGGATAAGGATGAGATAAAAATAGGATGAAGATTATTTTGTGATATAGATGCTTGAGCTGAGACTTAAAAGTGTGACTAAAATTAAATAGGGCAATGGGATCATTAGGCGCTTCTTCCAGATAAGAACATCTGCAAAGATCCTGGACATGTGGTGGGAAGAAGCTTGATACATGGAGGAGGTGAAAAGCAGCCATTTTGATTACAGTCAGGGAATGTGACAGAGCAGAGAAAGGGATGAGAGCGGGTGGAGGGCAGCAGACCCAAGAGTGCTGCAGTGCGTGTTAAGGATATACCACAGAATCAGCAAGCAGTGATAATACTATATGTGAATTTTAAAATGATCACTCTAGTTTCAGTACAGAAGATACAGTTTCAGTATGGAAGATACATAGGGGGAAGAGCAAGAGCTTATGGGAAACTCAAGTAAGTTGGCTGTTGCTACTAATGAGGAGACTGAGAGACAATTAGGAGACTGAACTAGAGTGCTGGTGGTGGAGATGGAGGAAAGTGGATGATTTAGGAGATATTTTAAAAATAAAATGTATCTCACTTTCTGATATGTTGGCTATGGTGTTGAGGGAGATAAAGAAGTGAGTATGGATGGAGACATCATTCCCTGGGGCGGGAATGCTTAAGGAAAAGTACGTGCTGTGTCCTGAAAGTGTTGAGTGGAGACGGCTTTGTGACATGCAGAAGGAGCTGTCAAGTCACCAGCTGGCTTAAGAAGAATTTAGAGCTGACATTTTCCAAACCTAGAACTCAAAAGAAACCTGAGCAGGTGAAATTAGAAGTTATCCATAAATGGTGTTGGGCTAAAGAACTAAGTATTTTTGGGAAAAAAAAATTAAGCTCATGTTAGTTGGACCTTATGCCAACATATATTCCAAATGGATAAAGCTTTTTCTACGGTTTGCATCTGAAATCCTTACAGAATGGTTTCCAAAAACACCGCTCAGGCTCTATCTCAGTTTACCTAAGAATTTCTAGGAATGACTCTTGGATGAGTGTTTTTAGTCAAAATCTGCTTAAGAATAATTAGGTAATTCATATGGAAAAAGTAAAATAGTAAAAATGATAGAATAGGTTAATATTTTTATAATTACAGGATGGGAGACAATTTTTAAGGCATGTCTCCAAAGTCAGTGGTAATAAAAGTATTCAATAGATAAGAACACAGAAAAGTTCTATTTCCATGCCACCAAAGAATGCTGTAGCAAAGTTAAAAGGAAAACGATGTGTAGAAGTTCACAACATACGGCAGCAGCTTAGTCGCCTAAGTGCAGGGGGTGAAGCTCTGTGCTTCTTTCCTATCTCCCTCCTATTCCAAAGCAGGGGCTATTATTTGGAGTGTATTGCAGGGCTTATTTTCTAGCTGCTGCAGTGGGTCAGGCCATTGCTTGTTCTCTTATCATTTGGTTTGTGTATCCTCTCCCCCATGCAGGAGGTCCTGAGCTGCAAGTCTGGCCTTAAGGAGAGGAGGGAGGTCCTGTAGACATCAACCATATTCAGTGATGTTGAGAGGGCAATGAAGCATGGCTATTACTTATAAATTTCCTAAGGTTCTTTGTTGGACAATGTTGTTAAAACAAAAACCACATGGAAAGTCCCCTTGAAAACTCCCTGGGCAGACAAAGCCAGTTAAGTCATCCAGGCAGAGCTTAAATTACTTTATTCTGCAAGATCAACTTGACCTGGGTCATCCTTCACTGAAGCTCTGGAAAAAATAAAACTTCAGCCATTTCCCAAGGTTGACATGAGGTAACCACTGACTAATTCCTTATCATTTAGGAAAATTCTGGTGCTATAGCCTGTCTCTGTGAAGAGTAAGCCGTTGCTGCCTTCACTGTATGAAGGGCTTTATTATAATACACTGTGCGCTTCTCCCACACTGCCAGTTTGCATACTGGTTTTTTGGTGTGTGTACAGTAAACTTTTACTGATTACTACTTCAGTGATGAGTTGGTTTTACTTCTGTTTTTTATTAATCTTTGATAATATTAATGGGTGATTTTGTTACCTTTTTCCTTTCCTTTTAAAAATGTTTGCCTTTTAAAAATGTTTTAGTGGAAAATAGGGAGTCAGATTGTTCCACACAAAAAGTGTTGAATCACTCTATGTCCTTTAGCTTTTCTGATAAAGCTGCCAGAGTAGTTAGAGGCGTGGGGGTCGGGGGGGGGGGTGCGGGGTTGGTGGGGAGGTCCTGGACCCTCAGGGATCTAAGAATTAAGGGAGAAATTAGCTTCCATCCAAGAACAGAAATTTGCTTCAGGTACCACAGTCTGGGAGAAATACTTGTAAATCATGCAGTCTGATAAAGTAGGTTTATTTCAGTAGGTTTATTTATTTTTTTAAGAAAATACAGTGATTTTCATTAAAAATGTTATTCATCTATGCCTATAATGGTTCATAACAAATTACCATAAATATGACGGCTTAAAAATCTTCCACTATGTCACACCTCTGCAGGCCAGCTCTCTGGCCCAGGCCAGCTGGGCCCTCACCAAGCTGCACTGCACTGCAGGCATCAGCTGCCAGCAAACTCCTCAGGCGCTTGGGCCTCCCCTAGCTCACTCTTGCTGCTGGGAGAACTCAGGCTTCTGTACCCAGGACTTGTGCAGCAGTGTTCCTTCTACTTGTCAGCCAGGCACAACTTTCAGCTAGAGGCCTCTCTCACCGCCTCAACCAGGGCCTGTCCTTCTCAGCGACAGAGAACTGCTTACGTGTCCCATCTTTTACCACACAAAGAAAACTGTTTTTTAAAAAACTCTTGTGATTATTTTGGGCCCTCCCATTAATCTCCCTTCTTAAAGCAACTGTGGTGTGTAACATAAAGAGGAAGATGCATCCTATCTATAGTCCTGGGGAGTAAAGTGGGAAATCCAGGGAAACATACATTTAAAATTTGTATTTCTATTTATGTTTTTCTTGTGGAAATATGTCACTGGGTTTTCCCCCTGAAGGAGTAAAAGAACATGTAGCACAGCCTTACTGTCTGCTCAGCCCTGCACCCACCGCACCCCTGAGGCACACGTGTGTGCAGGAACTTGGTACCAAAGACTCCCTGGAAGCCAAGGTCTGAACTGTTCGCAACCCCCAGGGGGGCAAGGAAGGAGTTTAACTGAATGAAGCAGGAGGGAAGCAGGCCAGAAGGTGGATCTTTCTTCCTTTCATGGAAACATATTTGGCTTCTGAGGTTGCCTTTCTAGAATCATCCTACTCTCTCAAGGACAGACAGGATGGACTCAATTTAAAAAGGAAAATTCTCTGATTAGGTCTTGATTATAAAACACTCATTGTTCCGATGTCCTTGGCATCTGTAGCCTAGGGTTTCAAGAGTTCTGGAGCACATGGTTCTGGAAGATTCTGGAGCCTATGTTTCTCTGAAGGGGATTTGAAGAGGTGCTATCTTATTTCATGTGATTGCAGCCCCAGGAGCAGAGTAGAAGATAAGGTGAGGCTTTTCTCCTTGGGTCATCTCCCAGTTTTCTTGAGAAGGGAGCTTCTGGAAGTGTCCTTTGGAACACTGAGTGGAAATTAGGGTGAAACACTAATGAGTGCAATAGTGAGGGGTCTTCAGAGTGGATTCTGCTATCGCACCTGCCCCCTGTGACTCACTCTTCCAAGCCCTCATGGCTTAAATAACCCTCAGAGAGGTCAGGATCCTGTATCCTCTCTTCACCTGGTCGCTGTCCTTCCCAAGGACCCAAAACCATGCACCCTGGAGGAGGCAAATATAGTCAAGCTGGGAAACCTAGCAGAGGCCCAGGCTGTTGAGCAGGGGCCCATGTCAGACTGTCCACTCGGCTGAACATGACACAGAGAAGAGGAACAGTGTTGTCCAGCCAGGCCTGGAAATGAAGAAGCTGTGACCACATCTGCTGACTACTGGCCAGCAGGTTAGTCTGGGGAGACAGCCCCGCAAAGAGCTGGGGTGTCAGGCTGAAATGAAAACAAAATTCTCCAAAGGACAGTCAGAACCCTTTGTCACTTCTGGCAGCAGAGATCTCCTTTGCCATCTTGAACATTTGAGCTCCTTCCACCTGTGTCTCTGTGTGCTATTTAACCACCAGTAATGCATTCCCCAAAATAGTCTGAACAACCTCTGGTTACTGGTCAACTGTCCTCACATTTTTATCTCTGAGAGTTTCTCTGAGTGTTGGGCACCACAGAAGATTCTTTCTTCTGCATTTGGTATATAACTTCAGCATAGTAATGTTCTTTATCAATGGTGGTATTTTGAGTGTCTCCCTGAAGACTGGAAGCCCCTTGAATTTTGAATTGAACTTTATCTTCTCTGTAATTCCCAGGATCTTGTTTGCTGAGGCACAGTAAAGACTCAATCCCAGAACCACAGCAGACACTGAAGAAATAATCATGGATGAATGAACCAACTGCACCACTTTAGGAACTTTCTGGCATCATAGTGGACCCACTCTGGGTAGAAGCTTGCTTGTTTTTTTTCAAATACCACTTGCCACACTCTTGCCTGTTCCCCTGGGCCCACAGCTCTTCCCAGACAGCCCTGCCACCAAAGCCAGCCTGCGGTCGGGCACAGAAGTCACGCTACTTTAAAAAGGCTGGTTAGACCCTCCTGGACTCGGCAACTGTTCTCTGCCCCTACCCTTTTCAACGAGTCATATTTCTTGTCTTATTCTGACAAATTCAATGGTCAGTTTCCCAACTAAGAAGGTGTGGGCAAAGAACAAATCTCTTCAGGACGCGTTTACTACCTGAATCCTCAGTGCAACTATTGGTATTTACCTGGTCCTGGGAACCAGTACTCAACATTCAACTACCTGCAGGTCCTCTCTACTCCCAAACCCTCAAGGAAGTCAGGTCACCGCATATAAACCCATTTTATGGATGTGAAACACATGTCCTATTAAAGGTCACAGAGCTAAACAAGGGGCAGAAAGTGGAATCTTGACAGCAAGTTCAGGTCTCAACTCCCGCATCAGGCCCTCTCCCAGCCCACCCTGTGACCTCAGGCAAGTCACCTGAGTACAGTCATCCTCCCCAGAACTGCTCTGTGGCCTCCTAGACAAGAGAATAGCCAACACTGACTTGATCTCCCCTCTCCCCATCTGGTATGGGAACTACCTTGCAAAGGAGGCCATACAACCTGTGGTCAGAAACCTCTTGTATAGAGTCAAATCTAAGTGACTAATTCCCAGGGCATCTTGTGGGGAGATGGAGAACTGTTTTCATGTGCAACCACACCCCTCTCATGTCCCCATCTCTCTTGAAAGAACTCCTTGTTTGGAATTGTTTTATTATGAAAATAATTCGTGAGAAGGAGGGAAGGCAGGAGGAACCAAGTTATGAGGAAGCAGTAATGTGGCTGGAAGCCAGGGGCCCGGGAGGGAGTCAGTCAATATAGTCCATGCTGTGAAATGCCAAGGACCTAAAACAATCTAATCTAGTGTCCCATCCATCCTGTGTCATGATATAGCCCAGAAACAAGCCTGCACTTACCACCCACAGGACAGCTCCGGTAAGAGTTTACTGCATATAACAGCCCAGTGCCTGTTATGTTTCAGAGAATTACAGGAAAGCAGACTTAATCTTCAGCAGCTGTGTGTATGTGTGTGCACGCACATAAGAGATAAAGATGGGTGAGGGAGGAAGGGGAGGGACAGAGAGACTAGAAAAGTAGAATTGAGTAAGATGGAGAGTCCATAAAGAACAAGACATTGAGAGGTAATGGGAGATGGTAAGTCCCTCAGAATCCACAGAAATTGTAGGAAAGTCTCCCCTTTATAAGACTGGGGATGGGTGATCATAACTATTTTGTTTGACTCATTTCTTCCACCTTTGCACTCACAAATCTGTTCGCTGTTTCTGCATTTGGTACTTTAGTGTGTACCAATAAGCGATTCCGTAGTATTTGCCTTTCTCTGCCTGGCTTATCTCATTTAGCGTAATGTCTTCAAGTTCTACCCATGTTGTTGCAAATGACACGATTAGCCCCTTTTTTATAATGACTGCTGTTGCACTGACAACACCGCATTGACAAATGGGAGTTGTGGAGCAAGCTGTATAATGCAGGATGCTCCTGAAAGTGCAAGATAAAGACTTTTTATTGATAGAATAATCATACAGCATCAATTACACAGGGTAGGTGATCAAAGAGAAAGGGTGGGTGAAAACTGAAAATGTGCTTATCTCATCTAGGGCTTTAGGGGATGGTGAGTCTGCTGACCATGTATTGATAACCTGGTATTGTATTGGAAACCATACCCCAGATCCCTAGCCATGGTCCCAATCTTATCAACAAGACGGCCCCACGATCAGTCTCTGGGATGCAAAGTCATACCTCAGCCAATGGCCCCCCAGAGCACTCCCTGTCATACCTCGTGATGTATGCTTACTGTCCCAGGATAACCAAGGGTCTTGCTCTTGTTTAACTTGAATGGAGCCTTGCAGAGTCTGGTATCCTACATTCTTTTACATCATATAACTGATTGAGCAGGCTGTTTTGACCTTGTATTGGAGGGCAGAACAACATGCAACCAAAATGATGGCTGGGCAGGTTGTTTAAGTCTAGCAGACCCACAGGCTGCACTGTGTTTTTATCACATTTCTTTCTTTATTCATTCAGTGATGGACACTCAAGGGTATTTCCATGTCTTATTTACTGTAAATTATGCTACAATGAACATGGGAGTGCAGATATCTTAAGGCGGTGATTTCCCCCACTTGGATAGAAGTGCAATTGTTGGATCCTAAAGTAGTTCTGAAGAGCCCCGTGATGTGTCCCATAGTGGCTGTGCCACTGCACAAAGGCTCACTTTTCTCCACGTCCTTGTCAGCACTGTTGTCTCTTATCTTTCTGATAATAAACTTTCCAACAGGTGTGAGGTGATGGCTCATGTGACTTAATTTGCATCAGTGATGGCGAGTGCCTTTTTATGTACCTGGCGGCCATTTGAATATCTTTTTTGGAAAAAATGTCTAGTAAGGCCCTTTGCCTCCTCCTCATTCATGGTGTTCTGGGTCTATAAACTGGCTTGACTCTGGGAAGTCTCTGAGGGCTTTCTGTTTGTGTGAAGTCTCTGAGGGCTTTCTGTTTGTGTGATTCAAGTCAGACTTTAGTCCACATGTTCTAGAACTTTTCTATTTATAGAGATTAGGTAAGAATTTAGTAGGCTTCCCATCGCCTTTCTGTGAACACCATGATCAACTAGCCAAGGCCATGGTCTTCACAGGCCGGGCTATCCTGACTGCCACTTTGACTCTGCGGTCCTTGTGGTGGCCAGGACGTCTGTATTCAGCAATTGAATGCAGTCTCCTGGGCCCTGCCACTCTGAGATTTAATTACTGCCACTGCATTCAGGTTTCCCAAATCAGTGGCGACAGCTCCATTGTAAGCTCTGGTTGACAGGGAAGAGGGATCACAAAGCTCTGCAAGGACATTTTCCCCCCTAAATGTACCTTTCCTAGTCAGGCTGGAAGGTGTCTGGTGACCTTCCCTCAAAATCCCCTCCTCTTATAGAAACAGAGAATAGAATAAAAACGGAGGGAATCAACAAAATCAACAAAAATAGGGTTTTAAAACAATTCAACAAATTCGATAAATCATTGGCTAGACTGACAATGAAAAATAGGCTAGAAGATACAAATAACTGATTATAGGAATGAGATTGGGGTCATTTTTACTGACCTCACAGAAATAACAAATTATAAGATAATACTGTAAACAAATATGTGCCGACAAATTAAGTAACCTAGCTGAAATGGATAAATTCCTAGATACACAAATTACCAAAGATGATGCAACAAGAAGTAGAAAATCTCAACAAACCTAGAGAAAAAATGTTGAATCAATAATCTTAGAGAAGACCCAGGCCAGATGGCTTCACTGGTCAAATCTAGCAAATACTCAAAGAAGTAGGACCAATCCTTTCTAATTCTTCTAAAAGTAGAATTAAAAGTAGAAAAGAGATTACTTCCTCATACTTCCTAATTCATTCCATTAGCCTAATATTACCCTAGTGCGATACCAGATAAAACATAAGAAAATTACAGACAATATATCCTGTGAATTAAACACAAATTCATCAGCAAAATACTAGCAAACCAAATCTAGTAACACTGTAAAAGGATTATAAAAAAGGAGGATCTAAAGTTAATGTAAAAATACATTAGTCTGATGCTAAAATAAACAGCTCAGCACAACAATGGACACTAACTGTAAGTGCTCTGTTTGTTTTGGGTTGCAGGAAAAAACTGTCCAGGAGGGGAAATGTCCATCCTCCACTGAGGACAGTATTTCAGTTTCTGATGAGGCAGCTTCCTGAGGGATTTTCACATATAATTTTGGCCAAAACAATGCTTGTGTTACTCCTCATAAAAGAGGGTGGCTAGCTGGAGATCAGGAAGAAATAAGCTAATGTTCTCTGCTAAACAGACAGGAGCTGAAGCACTTTGGTCACAGCTGAGCTGCTGCCCTGTGGTCTGTAGACCAAGTTCCCAGCGGGGCAGGGAGCCGGTGTCCCTCAGCAGGGATCTCAGGACACTGGGCCCGGAGAGACAGGAAAACAGAGGCCAGGCTGGACCTCTAAGGGGGACTTGAAGAGGAGGATCCTCCCTCCTTGGGCGGCTGAGGATGTGACCGCAGGGGTTGCCGGGGTCTGCCCTTGGCAGGTGCCCCACACGGGCTCTTTCGTGTCCATCGCTGTCAGGACACGGGAACAGGACAGGCAGGATGAAGACAGAGCAGAGACATGAAGTAACCACAGGAGGGTCCTGTCTGGTGGGGGGCACGGAACCCCAGAATGTCACAGCTGGAGGGACACTGGGGAACCTGCCCAGCTCTTCTTGTCACAGAAGAACCCAGCCCAGTGATTCTCCCCTGCCCCTCAGAGGTTGCCCCTCAACTCTCCCCCTCTCTGCCCCCAGGGGCACCTCCCTCCGGCTCTGTCTGAGAGGGACTCTGAAAGCTGAGGATAACCAGCAGCCCCCCCAGACTACCCACCTCTGAAACAGGGACCAGGGAGAGAGGGGCTCAGCCTCAGTCTGCAGAGGAGCCCCCAGAACTGGATGGGGAGAACCAGCTTTGAGGAAATGGGAGAAGGCAGAGCGAAGTCAGAAGAACTCTCTCCTACAAAAGATGCAACTCTTCAGACGATAAAGAGCCAGGGAAGGTGTAGTAGTAAACAAGATTGAGTTGAAATAATGTAAAATAAATATAAAATCATATAAAATCATAAATTGTTATCTATGACAACATAAAATTTTGTCCATTTTTTTCTGACCCTGACACACTGGGTAACCAAGAGTAGGTCCCTCTCAAATCCAGCCTCCATTCCTTTGTGCTGCTTCCCTGTCTGGAACACATAGTAGCAAGTTCCCTGTCTGGAACACACAAGGATACTCCTGGTTCCAGTGGCTTATCCTGCATTGACAACTTCAGTCGGTGGTAAAGGGTTCCACTAATGCATCCAACCTTCCCAAGCTCAGAGTTCCCAGACTTGTCTCCACCAAAAGATCAGTTTGTTCTTTCTGTTCCTTTCAGAGGACTAAACCAAATACACTGTGCTTATAAATTGTAATTGTTTTTTCCTTTTGTTCATCAAACATGAAAACCCAAAGAGCCCTCCCAGCGGTCAGCTACTCCACCACCACCTCAGCTCCACACAACCACCCTCTCTCCCAGGAGCTCAGGCCACTCACTGAGGAGGAGGCTGGTGAACACCAGGATCATGAGAACCAAAAGAGTTGGGGGTCCCCTGGGAGGGCCCCATCCCAGGCTGCCTGCTGACCTGTTCAGCTGCAGAGGAAAAGTCCTGCAGAGGAGAAGATGTTTCTGGGATTTTGGGCTTCTCAGGAATTGTGATTCCAAAATCTTTGATGAAGTCCTGACAGAGGTTCCAGTTAGATTGGGGGATGCAGGAATAGTAAGGGGGATGAGATTAAGGTGAAAGTTTGGGTGAATATTGGAATGGTGAAACAGATATTTTGTGAAGTGGTTTTATCTCTTTACCTGAATATTTATGGAGGTGGATATCGTGCCTGAGCCGGGAATTCTCCTGTTGTAAAACATAAGACACGTGAGTGACTCTACCCTCTACACTGAGAGAATGTGCTCAACGAGAAATGATGAGACTGCCTGGGCCCAACACACCATCAATTTGAAACAGCACAGACTCTCTGGGGCACAGTATGAGATTAGCACTTTAATTAATGCCCTGCTAGTCTCCAGCTGCAGGGCTGGGCTGTGTCTGGCGAGAGCCTGTGTGGAGGGAGGCTGGGGCTCCTGCGGAAGCCAGCGAACACTGCCCAGCAGTGGCTTTTGGGGTCAGCAGTTTAAGAGGAAACTATTTGAGAGTCTGGCAAACTTGCTATTGTATTCTAATTGAGACTGCTCTTGTGACTGAAGGATGTAAATAATCCTGAAATGCCTAAAATGTCTTGAGTGATGTCAGGTCAATGGGAGGACAGTACCCAGGAGATTGCATAATAAAATGACAACACTTTATATGAGAACCTGCTACTTGGAAAGGGCAAGGAGCGCTCGTGAGCCGGTGGGCTCTTCCCCTCCCTGCCATGCACGCACCCACATTGGAGACTCCCAAAGCATTGCTAAGTCCTATGGCCACTTGGGCCCCTTGAGTGGTGCCCTGTGAGTATGTCTTTACTGACCTCCGGAGACCAACTTGCTTTATGGACGCAGTGTCATGGTGTAGGGTAAATGAGAGAATTATCAAGTTTTTCCGCCCTCTCCTCAATGATAGGCCTCTGCAGGCCTACGTGCATGCCTGATGGTGGGCACCTGGAGTAGGGTGTGGGCGTGCGTGAGTGGACGCACCTGAGCCAGAAACTGAGCTTATAAGCAGTGGCAGTGGCAGGGGCAGCGGCAGTGGCAGTGGCCAGTGCATGGAACATAGGACCATTCGGGATGCAGCAGAGAGACCACGAGACGCCTCCAGAGAGCCCAGAAAGAGTGAAGGTTGGCTGGGGGCTAGGAGGCCTGCCAGGCTTCTGGACCCCCGGTCCTCCCAGACTGCCCTGTACCTGGTTGCCTCTCTATGAAAGACTATTAAAAACCTAAAAAGCCACTGAGGGCTCCAGAACCCCTTCCCTTTAGGCCCATCTACGCAGCCCCATTGAGAACCTGCTCCCTGGTGTTTTTCCTGCCCATTACACATGGCAAACAGGTGACTTTGCTTGGAGGGACAACAGTTTTAGGAAAAGAAGTGAAAATAAAATTGTGCTTATGGTGTTAATTGCATGCTGTTTGCCCCATGTTTGAATTCTGTTGACTCATGGACACGGCCTTTGCTTGGCCATGTGGTCAGATAAAGGTGTGATGGAAACCGTCTCATTGGGATGTCTATGTGAATGTGGTCCTACAAAAACGACGATGGGGACTCAAAGGGCATATTAAGCAGGAATTTCCTGATGCACATCAGAGATCCTCTTCCAGGACTAGCAGGTGACTGGAACCAGCAGGCAGTTACCTTGGGGCACCCATCTACGTTGATGAGGGGAGCAGACCCGGGGGCACTGAAGCAATGCAGAGATGAGCGGGTCTCGGCTTATTCCTCTGTATCCTCTGAGGCCCGAAATGCAAGCACACTCTCTTCTATCTACAGACAAGGGGAGCGTCCCCAGGAAACGGTCATGCCTGCCACTCTACTTCAAAACTGTGGAGGCGGACACTGGTGGGTCATCTGCTGCCACAACAAGACACCACAGAACGAGCTGCTGAAACAGCAGCAACTGAATTTCTCACAGTACCAGAGGCGGAACATCCCAGATCAAAGTGTTGCAGCTTTGGTTTCTCTTGAGGACTCCTCCTCGGTTTTCAAAGGCCACCGCCTTGCTCTGTTCTCTGAGCTCCCCTGTGCTGCACACATTGCCATGGCCTTCCCTCTTCTTGTGAGGACACTGGTCCTCATTTAACTGAATTTAAAAAAGCTCTGTCTCCAATGGGAGGCTTCAACATATGAATTTAGGAACCAAGGTTAGTCCTTCACACCTGGCATTGTTGGTAAGACTATAATACTGATATTGATGAACAAATGCATTGGCAGTTTGAGTTAAAGCCCTCTCAGGATGCATCTAACCATCAGCTAACGATGCTCTCCCTGCTGCCTCCCCAGACTGGGTCCTCCAGTCGTGGGCCCGTCTCCTTCTTTTCATGTTCCAGCCACACCCCACCTGACTCAGGACTCTTGGCTCTCGGCCTCCTGAACCAGCAACCTCAGGAGTCACCAGGTCACAGCCCTGCTCCAGCAGCTGACTTCGCAGACCTCTCCCTCCTCTGGAAGCATCTCTTTCCTCAGTTTCCTTGGCCACACACCCTCCTGCATCTCCTCTCCCCTCTGCCATCCTCCTCAAGCTCCTTTGCTGCTCCTCCTTTTCTACCCCTTCCCTTCTCAGAAGTTGGTGATTTTGAGGGTCTTGTCATAACTCCCTTTTCATCTCATTTTTATTTTCTCACTTGTAAATCTTCTGTGGGGGCTCCAGTGACCATTCATCTGCTGTTAGTGCCCAGGCCTGTGTCCCTGCCCCACACGCTCTGAGTGAGTCAGACCCTGCATTTCACACTGTGTGCTCACCTCCATGGGGGCACACACTGGGTCCAATGCTTAGCTCTTCCACTTCCAACTTATTTCTGGTTCCCACTCAGTCAGTGGCTCAGTGGCTCACTCCAGAAACCTAGGGTGTTTCTTTGACTCCTTGCAGCCCTCCTCCCACTGGTTCCTTCCACCCCCAATGGTTGACCAAGTGCCAACACTATGTGTTGTGCCACCAAGCACAGGGCAAGTTCTCTATTGATTTGGGCAGATGGGTAAAGGAGAGTCCAGAGCCCTTGGTAGATTTCCAAGGCTTTAATGCTCTTTCTATGCCAATTGTAGTGAGGCAAGCCCGCAGGCCGGCAAGGCAGGGAGGCCAGGGAGGGAGGCTGGTAGGCTTCCCATCCCCCAGTGAATCTTTACTCTTTCTCTCTGGGCTCTCTCTGTCAGAAACTCGTGATCCTGCCTCTCGCAGCCATCACTTGTCCTCTTGTAGCCCCTTCACCGTAGCTGTCTGTTGTGCCAGCCTGGCACCAGGTAGGTTCCCTGTGATTCAGGCAGAAGGGTCAAGGAGGAGTCCTGGAGCCCTTGGTGGCTTTTTAGGATTTTAATGATCTTTCTGCAGTGAGGTGACCAGGTACAGGACACGTAGGGTGGGCG